>JAEVFN010000230.1:0-29393 GCA_030449075.1 Murraya paniculata
TCATGAGTGTGCTGAACGTAGCTGGTGCGTTGGTGAGGCCGAATGGCATGACAAGGAACTCGAACGATCCGGACCTCGTGACACATGCCGTTTTTTGCTCATCTCCCTTGGCGATGCGCACTTGGTAGTACCCGGACCGTAAATCTAGCTTGGTGAAGTACCGTGCTTTACCGAGTTGATCAAACAAGTCCACTATCAATAGGATCAGATACTTGTTCTTGATTGTGATCTTGTTGAGCGCACGGTAGTCGATGCACATCCACAATGAGCCATCATTCTTCTTTTGGAATAGTACGGGTGCACCGAACGCAGCCTTCGATGGATGGATGTAGCCTGCATCTAGCAAATCCGCAGGTTGTTTCCGCAACTCTTCAAGTTCGGGTGGCTCCATGCAGTAGGGCACCAAGGCTGGTGGCTTCGCACCTTGCTCCAACTCGATGGCATGATCTACTTCTCGCCTTAGTGGGAGGTTCTTCAGAAATTCTAGAGGCATCACGTCCTTGAACTTGTCGAGGACTCCGTGGATGAGTGGTGGGACTTGGGTGGATGAGTCTTCATGTCCTTCCCCCTCATTGAGCTCCCGGATAGAAACCAAGAAGCTTAGGTCCTTCCCAAAGGCCTTTTTGAATTGCATGACCGAGAGTGTTTTGTCCGCGGTCTTGGCTCGCTCTGCGGACATCGTGCACGCCTTACTCCCATCGAGGATGCTTAGGGAGTTGGTGGCCGGTAGTGGGAAGGCATGGACTTGGTCGAAAAACTCCATGCCAAGGACCATCTTGAAATCATCCATAGGCACGATGGAAACGTCGAGCTTTCCGCTCCATGTCCCGATCGTCATGTACACGACTTGGGCGGTGCCCACGATAGGCTTAGCGGGTGAGTTCACTGCCTTCATGGTGCCTCCTTCCTTCGTGGCCTTGAGGCCTAGGCGCTTGGCCTCTTCCTCCAAAATGAAGTTGTGTGTTGCTCCAGTGTCTAGCAACGCTTGAACAGGTTGGCCGCTAATGGACGCTCTCACATGCATGAGCCCATTCTTCGTGTGAGTCGACGAATGGCTCTTGAGCTCGCCGAGACGTTGGAGAGAACCCATGCTAGGTCGGGGTTCTTCTGTGGTGGCTGAAGTGTTGCCCTTCAGTTGTACGGCAAGGGCATTCAGCGACTTCTTCTCGAGGCAATCACACACCCAGTGTGGGCCGTTGCAAATGAAGCATGGGCTGCGGGGCTTGGCTTGCTCTTTCTTCCCCTCGTTCTTGCCTTGCCCGCCTTTGCCGCTTAGGGGTTTTTTCTGCCCTCAATCCTTCCGATTGTTGGCTTTGTCCTTCCAGCCCTCTCCCCCACCGTTGCCTTGGCTAGGCCTCTTGTCTTTGGCTTGGGTGGAGTAGTCGGCAAGTGATTCCGCAACGGCAATGGCATCGTCAAGAGTTTGGGCGCCATGCCGATCGATCTCCGCCTTGGCCCAATCCTTGAGGCCATCTTGGAAGTAAAACAGAGAGTCATTGTCGGACATGTCGGAGATATCAAGTATGAGGGTAACGAACTCATTGATGTAGTTAAGGATACTACCCGTTTGCTTGAGCCGACGGAGGCGTTCTCTTGCCTCTTTTTCGGCATTGCTTAGGGCAAAATGTTTCTGAAGCTCATGTTGGAAGTCATCCCAAGTGTTGATGGCGCAAATGCCTTTGCCCATATCGCCATGCTTCCGTCGCCACCATAGTTTTGCGGCGCCTCGTAGGAACGTGAGTGTCGTGCCCACTTTTGATGCCTCATCACGAACACCAATGGCATTGAAGTATTGGTCTAGCCCGAAGAGAAAGTTGTCCATAATGGTGGCATTGCGCGCACCATCATAGGTGTTGGGCTTTGAAACATCTATGCAACGTGCCTCGCTTGTGCTTTTCGAGGTCGGGCTAGCGGAGATGGTGCGCTTGTGCCAAGCCCAATCTGAGCGGACCGTTCGCAGCTCATCTTGCACGAAGCTGCGGAGTTTCAGCAACTCGTCGTGGAATACTCGGAATCCCAACCAAAGTGTGTCGGCTTGGTCTTGCATGAGGCCTTTAAAGGCGACCGGGAATTCGCCATACTCACCCTCAAGACCGCTCACCCTCTCCTCCAACGATTCGAGGATGTCTTGAGTGGTGGACATCGATAATTCGAGTGTTGCAACAGGAGGCTCCAAGGCATCGGCGGATGGGGCCTTAAACTTTCCGCGGTGCCTCCAATGGCCTCGGCCTTCCTCATGGCCACAGGTTGGTTCCGGTGGAACATCCACACCGACAACGCCCTCTTATGAAGTGCTTGGTAGATTGGCCATCGCTTTGTGAGCTAGCTGCATGGGTGCAAACCGTAGCTCTGATACCACTTGTCACGGGGTGAGTTTGATGCGCAGCAACCTGTGCGGCACTTAGGCAACTTTCAAGCACAAAGTCGCTAAATAGATCTATATATATATATGTGTGTGTGTGTGTGTGTGTGTGTGTGTGTGTGTGTGTGTGTGTGTGTATGTCCTCAGGAGAATAAATAACTTTAGATTAAAATAAACAAATTAATTATTGGTACGTGGCGTTGTTAGACCAAGTTGCTGCAGAATTAACTGCACTTTGGGGCCAGATCTGACTTAGAACAGATCCAACCGTGCACGATCTGGTTTCCAGCCGATATACCCTTTATCATTAAACAAATTAAATCAATTTTATTTCTTTAATCAAGCCTAGCAACAAGTTCTAGAGCTCCGATCCTATTTCCTCCTGGTATCAGAGCCAAGGGAAGGATAGTGTAATATAGAGTAGAGACGTTTATGTTTCCAAAGCCTGCATTAGATTAAAGTCTATCTGTGTGGTGAGTGTTACCTTAGAGTGTCTAGGTAGTATTTGGGTGTAAGTCCCGCAGGGTTAAAAGGGCAGTAAGACCAAATCTTAGCCTTGGATTGTAGTCGCACATATAGAACTAGGTCTGATAAAGGTCTAGGAAATATGGATTATTGGCTCTGTAGAGCATCGTCCTTTTCTAGCTCTTCCTCTGGGAAGACTAGTGATTTAAAGAACGTAGTTAATTCAGAAGAATTTATAATTGAGGATTTTGATAAAGCAATTGATTGTTGGGAATTACCGAAGATTTCTAAAGATTTGATTTACAAAACCAAAAAACTTGATTTTTTAAAGAATGATTACGTCATAAAGACAGAAAAGCGTGACATCACTCTTTCAAAGCCTTTTGAAACGATTCAACTGTTTTCTGAACAGTCTTTAAATGTTTTAAAGCAAAAGAAATTTAATTATATTCATATTGGTTTGATTCAAGTAGGGATTAAGCTGTTGACTAAAGAAGGTCTAGATACTTCCATTTTAGCCGTCCTTAGGGATGCAAGATTCATCAATTTTGATGATTCTTTGCTAAGTAGCGTTGAATCTAGCCTGTGTAAAGGACCTATTTCCTTCAACTGTTATCCAAATATAACAGTTTCTCTTAAAGATAAGAATATTCTAAAAAGTATGATACTACAGATCAAGACTCATAATTACCATATGATTGAAGGATCTGTACCAGTAGCCATAAGTTTTAGAATTTCTTACAAAGCCATGATTTCTGCGTTCGCAAATACGCAACATAGATATCAGTCAAAAAAGGAAGAAACTCTTCTTTTACAGACTGACTTGTCTAGGGCCAATATGGTCATTCCTAAAGCAATCCAATGGAAGGATGTCAACCTTCCAGAAGAATGGATTCTTGATGGAGCCGCTGAACCAGTAGTTCCAAAACAAGTTGAGCCAAATACAGAGTTGCAAGATGTGACTCAGTATTCTGATGGTAAAGTCAAGTTATCCTTTAGGAGGTCAACGTCATCTAGATTCTCTGATAAGGATTCTTCTTCTTCTTCAATTCCTCCATTGGAAATGAAATTTTCCAGAATTCCCTCTGTGATAAATCTTCATTTTCAACCTGTAAAGAGTCAACCTAGGTTTTCCACTTCGGATATTCCTAGTTCTTCTATACATTCTGTTGACTATACCACTAGTATACCTCGTCCTATTTATACTAGTAGTCAGCAGGAACAAGGACAGGAAGAGAAGGAACCTTCTCCTCCTACTTCTCCCACATTTTCCGCCGTAACAGAAAATGTGATTAATGTCCTCGAGAAGGATTTTGAACTAGACAAAACCCTTCTTCATAAAGACTTTTATTCTGATATTAATAAGGATAAAAGACTTTGGTTTTTCAAACACTTTCTAAATCAAAAAAAAGAAATCCAAAAACGTTATTACGAATTTGTAAATTCTAATAGGGTTCACATTCTGTTCTTTGATTGGTTTGAAATATATGCCTCTGATAATCAAATTGATTATCCCTTTAAAGAGTCAAACCCTGTCACTATTAGAAAGACAAACCTTGTTTGGACCCTTTCAGATAGTGGTAGGACTGCTGAGTCTGAACACCCTCCTCTTAGGAGTATCTCCATCGACCATGGAGAACCCTCTGTTCAGATTAAAGCTTCTCCTTATAAGATCCCTAAACCAGGGAACTTAGAATCAAATTTAGATAGTATTATTCAACAGAATAATTTCTGTAATACTAATCTGAATGCCATAGGAAAGCAGTTGACTAGGATAGAAAGTCAAATCCAACAGTCAACCATGTCTATTCCAAAGCCAGTTCCTACAAAGTCTGATTCTGAGAAAAAGCTTAAATAACCTATTTTCAAACCTTTTCAGGTTTCGAAACATAGTCAAAAGCTTATTCAAGAATCAAAATCAGATTTTGCTAAAGCAATTAGAGAACAATTAGATAGGATAGAAGCCTCTTCTTCCGCTAGTAAAGTTCAAATAGCTCCTGATACTCCACAGCCTAGCAAAATAGGAGTATTAGAATATGACTAGTCTTCTATAGCCACCTCTGATGCAGAAGCCTTTAGAGAAGAACCTATAGAAGAACCCAAAGTCAATAAAGTCCATTGGGAGTTAGCCTTACTTACTACTAGGTCTCCTCCTGATCTCACTATAGACAATAGGCCAAGTGCATTAAACCAATCACGATTTAATGCATCCTCTGTCTATGAGTGGAATATAGATGGTATGTCTGAATACAACATCTTAGGATTGTTGCAACAGATGACCATGGCTGCTAATGGTTATAAAACCTAGTCAGGAACCTCTGACCAAGCAATAGCAGAAATTATAATTGCAGGATTTACTGGTCAACTTAAAGGTTGGTGGGACCATCTCCTCACCAAACAGCAACAATTAGATATTTTAAATGCTGTTCAGACAAATGAGGATAGAACTCCTATTCTGGATGAATACGGTAATCCTATACAGGATGCTGTAGCTACCCTTATTCTTACCATATCCCTACATTTCATAGGTGATCCTTCTCACCTTAGAGATAAGAACGCTGAGTTACTACATAACCTTAGATGTAGGAAGCTTAGTGATTTCCAGAGCTATAAAGCCACCTTCTTTACTAGGCTCTTTCTAAGAGATGATGCAAATAATATTATTTGGAAAGAAAAGTTCTTAGCAGATTTACCTACCCTCCTAGGTGAAAAGGTTAGGAATTTTATTAAAGCCCTCTATGACAATCGTATTCCTTATGATGAACTCACCTATGGTGAATTAGTCAGTTTCATCAATAAGGAAGGTTTAAAGATTTGTCATGACATAAAGTTACAGAAACGACTAAAATGGGAGCTTAGGAAATCTAAGCAAGAATTAGGTAGTTTCTGTAAACAATTCAATTATGATCCTTTCAAAGCCTCTACTTCTAAAGAGTCTGATGGTAAGTGCTCTTCAAGAACTTACAAAAAACATCACAAATCTAAAAGGTTTAGAAAACCCTTCCAAGAATTTAAAGAGAAGGAAACTTTTTATAAAAAGCCCTCAAGGCCTTATAAAAAGAAATATTCCTCTAAAATGAAGGATTCCAAAGCCAAAGCCTCTTTCAACTATAAGAAAGCAACCTGTTTTAAATGTGGAAAGAAAGGTCATACTGCAAAATATTGCAGGATGAACAAGAAACTTCATGAGCTTGATCTCGATAAAGAAATTCTTTCCAAAATAACAGCTCTCCTTATAGACTCTTCTGACTCTGAGTCTTCGATGACTGGAGACAGTGAGCCCCTTCAGGTAGATGAGTTAGTTGACTATGATACCTCTTCTATTAGTGATTCAGATTCAGAATCTGAATCTTATCTAAAGAAAATCAATGTGTTGATTAAAGAACAAGAAACTTTCCTTGAATTAGTCAAACACATCTCCGACCCCACTTTGCAGAGAGAGTATTTAGACAAATTACTAAAAACTCTTGAGCATAGTGATAAGCCTGAGTCCTCATCTAAAGTCCCTATTGTTAGGAAAAGTGCTTATGATCTTACTGAAATCTTGGATAAGAAAAAGTCAAAGAAAGTGACACCTTCTATTCAAGATCTTCAGAATGAGATCAAAGAAATCAAGCTTGAGATCAAAAGCTTGAAAGAAAAGCAAAAGACTGATTCTGATACTATCCAATTGCTTTTGCAAAAGCAACTAGAAGATCATTCTGATAAAGAATCAGAATCAGAACCTAGTGATACTGGTGAAAACCAGAACATAGATAACATTGAATCATTACCAAATGATTTTTTGTTTGTTTTAAAGCAGATTACTACCAGAAAGTATTTGATTAAAGTCACATTAGTTTTTTCTAAAGATTTTGAAATTGACACTGTTACATTATTTGACACTGGTGCCGATTTAAATTGCATCAAAGAAGACATTGTGCCTAGAAGGTTTCATAAGAGAACTAAAGAGAAACTTTATGCCGCCAATAATTCAAAATTGAGAATTAGTTCTAAAGTTGATGCTTCTGTAAAGAATGATGGTTTTGAATTTAGAACTTCCTTTGTTTTGACTAATGACATTCATCATGTAGTCATATTAGGAACTCCATTCATAAACCTGATTATCCCTTATACTGTTAATTATGACAGCATATCTTTTAAAGCAAAGCATAAAAAACTTGTTTTTCCTTTTTTAGAAAAGTCTAAAACAAGAAATTTGAATGTTGTTAAAGCTTGTTCTATTTATCAAAATCAAATCAATGTTTTATTAAAATCAAAACAAGATGATTTGATTGATCTAAAGAAAGACCTCAATTTGCATAGAATTGAAGGTCAACTTCAAAATGATTTTATAAAAAGAAAGATTTTTTATTTCAAAGCCCTCATTGAAAAAGAAATTTGTGCTAATTTACCATCTGCATTCTGGAGTAGGAAACAACATATGGTAGATTTGCCCTATGAGAATTCTTTTGATGAGAGACAGATTCCTACTAAAACCCGTCCAATTCAAATGAATTTAGAATTGGAGCAACACTGTAGAGATGAGATTAAAGACTTAGAGTCTAAAGGACTTATAGTTAAGTCTAGGTCTCCCTGGTCATGTGCCGATTTCTATGTAAATAAGAATTCTGAAATAGAAAGAGGAACACCTAGATTAGTTATAAATTATAAACCCTTAAATAAAGCCTTAAAATGGATTAGATACCCCATACCTAATAAAAAGGATTTGCTTCAAAAACTGCATTCTGCATTCATATTTTCAAAATTTGATATGAAATCGGGTTTTTGGCAAATTCAAATTCAGCCTAATGACCGTTATAAAACCGCTTTTACTGTTCCATTTGGACAGTATGAATGGACCGTTATGCCATTCGGTTTAAAGAACGCGCCTTCAGAATTTCAAAGGATTATGAATGACATTTATAACCCTTATTCTGATTTCTGTATTGTTTATATTGATGATGTGTTGATTTTTTCCCAAACGATTGATCAACATTTCAAACATTTAAAGACTTTTTATTTTGCCACTAGGAAAGCTGGATTAGCCATTTTTAGTTCTAAAGTATCTTTGTTTCAAACAAAGATTAGGTTCCTAGGTCATTATATCTCCAAAGGAACTATCACTCCTATTGAGAGATCACTTGCATTTGCTGATAAGTTTCCTGATAGGATCTTAGATAAGACCCAATTGCAAAGATTTCTTGGTAGTTTAAATTATGTTCTTGATTTCTGTCCTAATATTAATAGGATTTCTAAACCTTTGCATGATAGGTTGAGAAAAAATCCTGTTGCATAGACTGATGAACATACTAAAGCTGTTAGGTTAATAAAGGCTAGTGTTAAAGAAATTCCTTGCTTGTTTCTTGCTAATCCTGTATTGCCTAAAATTGTAGAAACTGATGCATCTGATTTAGGCTATGGTGGTATATTGAAACAGGTAAATGACAATAAAGAACAGATAGTTCAATATGTTTCTGCACATTGGAATGATTGTCAGAAAAATTATTCTACTATCAAAAAAGAAATTTTATCTATTGTTTTATGCATTTCAAAGTTTCAAAGTGATTTGTTAAATCAAAAGTTTTTACTTAGAATTGACTGCAAAGCTGCAAAACATGTTTTAGAAAAAGATGTTCAAAACATTGCATCAAAACATATTTTTGCACGTTGGCAAGCCATTTTAAGTATTTTTGATTTTGACATTGAATTTATTAAAGGTGAAAAGAATTTTGTTCCAAATTTTCTAACCAGAGAATTTCTTCAAAACAGATAATGCCTCCAAAGAAAAAAGACAAAGGCAAAGGGATCCTCAAGGAACCTATGCCTCCTACCCCCTCTAAAGACCTTCTCCCCAAAGAACCTAAAGAAAAGTTGTTGTCCTTAGCAATGCCTATAAAATCCTGGATCGACATGATCCAAGAAGATGAAGCACAGTCTAAAGCCATTGCCACTGAAGAACAGGTAAAAGAATGGATGACATCCATTTCTAAATCCCCTGAGCTTTTGCTCGCTTTACAAAGCTTTTCTCAAAAAACTCTTTCTCAGAAATCTGAGGAAGAAAAATATATTTCTAAAGAAGTTTTAAAACCTTCTCCTTCTAAAGCAATTGTTTCAAGTGAAAGTTCTTCTTCTCAAATTGTGGTTTCACAACCAAAACTTTCACAAAAGACCTCGGTTTGGTTTGATAAAACCTATCAACAAAATATTTTATCTGTTGAAGATGGGTTTTACCATTCTGATCCATTTCAAGCTCTTTCAAAGACTTTTTCAAAAGGCTGGTTTTTCAAACCTTGAGATTTATCAAAACCCCAGCCTTATTATCAAAGCATTCTTGAATTCACTGAGTCTGTCAAATTCAAACATTTCTTTCTTAGTGAATCTCATTCTGAGCCGGCCTATTCTACGGCCACTATTCTTAAAGTCCTAAGCCCAAAGCAATGGGGTGAACAACTCCATAAGTCTAAAGCTTTTCCCGCCAATTTCAAATTGAGCCCAAACCACTGCTTAACGTTTTCCTATTGGGATTACCAACAAGCTTGGTTTAATACATTTTTTATTCAAAATCCCAAAAAGACCCACTCCTGGTTATTTTTCTTTAATTCGAAAATAACCATTCAAAGCCTTCCAAACTGGTTCCAACAATGGTGAAACTGTTTCGGCCCAAGCCCCGAAATAGTTACTCCAAATGCTGTAACCTGTTTAAATCTTTTTAAAGCCCATTATACTCCTTCAGAGTCTGAGAAAAGATTTCCTCCTTTTCTCTGTTTCTGTACAAAGTTTTTCCTTCCATGGGTTTGGATGTGGAGTCTCCGATACCACAACCAGGAAGCCCAAATTCTTCTACAAAGAACCTTCAAAGTCAAATGGTGGTCAAAATTTGATGAACAGTCAAAATTGACCGAATCTATTGTCCTTAAGTGACTATCTTCTTCTGGTCACTTAACCCCTTCTATTCAAGAAACCAAAGCCCAATTTACCTTCCTCACTCAAAAGTCCAAGGCCCAATCATTATTGGCCAGCGCCAAAACTGAGGAAGAATATTTCAAAGTAATGAAGCAGCTTCTCACTTCCAGATCAACAACAGCGTCATCCGTTGCCAGCTCATCAGAAGAAGAGAAGCCTTTTATTTCCCTTGGAGATGAAAATGAAGACGACTGTTTCGGAATTTTCACTTCTGTAAAGTATTGTAAATAATTATTTATGCTTATGTAATTTGTGTAAAAAAAAAAAACAGAGTATTTTATCTTCCTGTACATTTACATGTTGTAAATATTTGTGATCATTGTACTATGGACAACTGTCCCCCTTCACTCACTATTCTCATCACGGAAAAAAAATTGTGGGGTCAAGTATCCATTATTTCTTTTGTATTTTGTCAAAGCCGCGTGGTCCCTACCCACGTGAAG
Source organism: Murraya paniculata (assembly GCA_030449075.1). NCBI lineage: Eukaryota > Viridiplantae > Streptophyta > Magnoliopsida > Sapindales > Rutaceae > Murraya > Murraya paniculata. Next base: position 10,216 of record JAEVFN010000230.1, read on the forward strand.
AAAGCAGCATCCAAAGACTTAAAGCAGATGCCTTCTCCACCTTCCGAATCAAGACAAAAGACTTTTCGGTGCTCATGATCCACACGTGAAGATTGCATTATTTGATTTTAAAGTTGTAAAAGACTTTGGGTATATAGTTCCCATTCATCCTCAGTTCGAGAGAGTCTTCCTTCTTCTCCTCTCTCTCTCTGGTTTTGAAGATCAATCCAGGTACTAAAATCATTTAGCCTTTGATTTTCAAATAAATTTCTTAAAGCATTCAAGATTCAAGAATTGTAAATGTAAGCATTTAATCTTTCAATTTTAAAGCCAAGTTTGTAATCAAAGCATGTATAATTAAAGATCTGTTCTGTAATTTGTTTAAAGCTTTTACATTCTGGACTTAGATCTAAGGGTGTATGTTTATTGCATGATCGCAGACTGGTCTCTTATATCAGATCTGCCATATAAACTGTACTTATCCTCTAAGGCATAGAGATCGGATCTCTCCCCTCAGTTGTATCTTCTCTTCTCCCTCCATTCCTTCAGAGCACCATTTCTGGGATTCCTTCAGAGCACCATTTCTGGGATTCCAGATCTGGTACTGTGTTTGAGCCCTAGAACTTGTTGCTAGGCTTGATTAAAGAAATAAAATTAATTTAATTTGTTTAATGATAAAGGGTATATCGGCTGGAAACCAGATCGTGCAAGGTTGGATCTGTTCTAAGTCAGATCTGGCCCCAAAGTGCAGTTAATTCTGCAGCGACTTGGTCTAACAACGCCACGTACCAATAATTAATTTGTTTATTTTAATCCAAAGTTTTTTATTCTCCTGAACACTATCGTCCTTCCGATCCTATTTCCTCCTGGTATCAGACATATATATATATATATATCTCTAAGATTATCAATCTTTACTTTTCTGCATATTAGTTGGTATCAAAGTAGTTTTGTGTTAATGTCACAGCTTTCTTTGCTTTGGACATTCATCCCCATTAAATCCATCACTGCAAAAAATTATAAAAACCCTAGCTACTACCATGACACCACCACTACTTCCATAATCCTGTAATCATCGCCACCAGTCGCTGTAACCATCAAACTCACCAATCGTTGTCGACCAAGCTCTAGCCAACACTACTGTCAACCATCCCTATAATTAAAGCAAATGACTCAAACTGCGAGCGCTCTACCAACTCATTGTAGCAAAACCACCACTATAAGAAACACCAACCTTTGCTGACCAAAGCCTGACCGTCCACCCTTTTTAGTCACCACCAGAACTATTGCGAGAGATGGCCAATGGGCTGGCAGATATAGCACGACACAGGCACAGCCCGTGTCCGTACAATATGACACAGACGAGCACGTTTTGGTACGGCACTCGGCGTGGCACGGCACGGCACGGCACGCGTACTGGCTACTCTAAGCTCAAAACTTTAGTCACATAGGCCTTAAAAGTATGGCAAGATTAGAGATAGGCTAAAGTACGGCACGTGAAAAGGCCTTCAGTAAGTACTTTTCACTTTTTAATGAAAGTAAAGTTAAAATTTTTTAATTTTACAAATAACTTGAAATTGAATCTTTTAGTATATTTTATTAGCGTACGTTTTTTAAATTCATTAAATTCTTAATGCAAAAAAATGTCTAATTGTTTTATGTTTATAATTTATTAAATAAATAGATGATATCATGATTTTATAAAAGGTCTGTATTGATGTCATTATGGACTATGATCTATGACCCTATATAAGTCCAAGTTAATAATTAAGTTAAGAAATATTTGTTATTGGTATTGTCATTAAATATTAAAAAAGAATTCTAATACCGTATGGTCTAACTTAGTAGTTAGTATTATATTCTCTTATATTATTAATTTATTATTATTAAATATGAATTGAGTTTTGAACTTTTGAAATTCTATTAAATTTGATTCAAGACACATGGACATAAAAAAAGTACATAGGCTTGAAAAATGTACGCCAACAGCTTAGCATGCCGCTTTAACAGAAAAACCTTTGTCGTGCTTTTTTCTTAAGCATAGCCCACGACACGACACAGCCTGACATGGCACACGTGGGCATGGCACGCATAGGCACGGCAGGTGTGCCGGGCTGGGCCTAAGCCCAAAAAAAAAAGGCACAACACAACTTGACACGAAGCACGAGCCCACATGGGCCTTCCTTCGATGGGGTTGAGCTAGATTGGCCATCTCTAACTATCGCACAAACAAGCCCTATACCCATGAGTTTTCACCACTTCCACCGTGAATCTAGGCAATCCTTGGACACCATTATGTTCCTCACCACCATATCTTCTAAATCCAACCATCATCACTCCAAATCACGGCCACCAGCTGCTAGCAATACTAAACCTTGAAAGTTGGGTTGTTTATTGTTTTGTCATTGGTTGTATTTTTTATTTGAGGAAAAAAGTGATAAAGTATCATTATATTATCTCATTAAGTTTAAAGATATCCTAGATTTTGATGGTAATCTTGATGTTATTTTTTACTAGGTTTGTATGATGAATGATATTCTTCAAGCTCTCAACCAAAAGTTGCTATCTTTCATGTATCATTTAAGTTGATAAATGAAGCTTTAGATTAGTGGAAACAACTACAAGAATTAAGGATTTGACAAGGATAAGATGAAATCAAAGAATGTTTGATACAAGACGATTGATGGAAGACCATTTTATTCATTGTGATTATATCCAACCATATTTTTTTACACCAATGAAAGTAGAAGATGATGAGATTATTGATTTATCGAAGATTTTCAAAAAAAAGATACAACCTACTCTTGATTTGAGCATTGAGCTTAATAATATGATTGAGTTTGTATAGTAAAATCAAGTTAATGATACCCCAACAATGACTAACATGATTATACCAATACACATTGAAAACAAGACGGTTATTTTATAGAAAATTTCACTGTAAAGACCAAGTTAATTGGCGAGAACATAAAGTGAGATTTGGCCAAAGTCTTAAGAGGATTAGAAGTGATTCATTCATAAAAGACTTCATCTTCTTCAAAAGTTACTCATAAGTGCAAGAAAAAGATGAAGTATGGAGAATTTGAGTTTCAAGAACATCTGATGAAAAAGCTATAAGTTGGAGCTTCAAGATGCATTCATGCTTCACTTCAAAATTCATCCTCTAAATAAACTTAAGGACAAGTTTTTTTTTCCTTTTTTTAAAAGGGGGAGAATGACGTAGGACGTTATTTTAGGATTTTAGAATTTAATTCACTTAAAGTGTTATCAAAACCCATTGATTCGTTTGGATTAGAATAAGATTTAATCATACTTTGATTAGAACATAATCTAATTGTATTGACTTGATCTAGTACTGTAACGATATTTCATGTTTATCTACCTTATCAATCCACTTCTACTATCCTGACCTGTAATCATGAGTAGCACAACCAGTATAGATTGATAGAGGGGCCGATGAGAAAGAAAGGAAATTTTAAGAAAAGCTGCAGAAGTGGATTGAGAAAGTGTTAGAGGAATCTGGAAAAACCCATCTGGGCAACATCAGCTTCAGAGGATGCAAATTTGGCTGCCCAAAAGATCGTCACCAACCCTTTTCTCAAGATATTCTTTTGGCAACAAAACCCCCGAAGTTACCAATCTCGATGATGAAGCAATTGATGGAGAAACAGACCCAAAGGACCATTTATATCATTACAAGCAAAAGATGTCCTTTGAAACAGATGATGAGGCTTTAATCTACAAAAGCCTTACCTATTCCTGACCGCAATAGCACTATCTTAGTTTTGCAGTCTACAAACAAATTCAATCCATAGCTTAAAGAAGCTTTTTACACAATTCATTGTACAGTATTACTGGAACTGGGGGAGCAAAAGTCCATCTCATATTTGTTCCATTTGAAGGAGGACCAAACGAGAAGATTTGAGACTTCTTAGTTAGATTTAACTAGGAACTAATCATGATTGGGAAGATACAAGAGTAGTTGCTCAAGCATATCAGAGAGCAGTAAGACTCGACACAAAATACGGTAAGTGGTTGATCAAGAAAGAATTATCCGACAATAGAGATGACAAACATCAAGTTGGAACATTACATCTATCTAGAAGAAGATGAAGCTCTACAACAACATTACATTGCTATGATATTAACAGCACAGTCTCTAGGAACTATTTGCCTGATGGAACATTCGAGCAAAGCGGGGGCCACTAGTGTAGGGGCCTGAAGATATCAAGAGGAAATTTGATGATAATGGTCTTATCTCCATCATTCCACCAATCTTCCCAATCTGGCAGAAAAACAATGAATCAGGGTTGTTTTGGACACCAAAACTTATTAAAATGGTCATAGAAACGCGTGGCCAGCGTGGCCAGAGGAAACATTGGGCATTCCACAATGATGAAGGTCACAGCACCAATAACTGCAGTTTTTTGAGAATATATATCGAGCATTTTCTCTAACAAGGCCATCTCCAGAAATATCAGTTGAATCCGCATCCAAAGCTCAAGTCACCAAATCCTCTGGATGTCAAAGGATAAAATTTCAGACTCGGAAGATAATGCAACCAAACCCAAAATCGTAGCATCTGTTCATGGTGCCATAAAAGATTACGCTTCCAAAGATTACTCCTTTGAAGAAGAAATTTTAACCAACTCGAACTTTCCACTTGGTGCAAAGTGGAGAATGCTATTCAATAGCCATCAAGCCATTAAAGGATAATACAAACAAGTCCAGATAAAATAGTTAGCCAGGCAATGAGAGCAAGGGGACACAAAAGAAGAAGCGGAACGAATCTCTAATGAAAATTTTCCTCCACCTTAGTCTGAGGTGGGGGATCATGCAAAGTAGTAGTTAGCAGATAGGTGGCCACACGGGATGCCTCTGGAAGAATGCACTATAAGGCTCCAGCTATAAAAAAATTAGAAGAATATGCACTAGATCCTTTAGCACTGAAAACAAAAAGGTGTAGTTGGAAACAGAATTTACAGAAACAGAGAGATTGGAATTGTTGGCCATAGTCTGGGAGAATCAAGATGTATTTGCATGTTCTTATAAAGACAAGTCCAGAACATCAACAGATATAGCTTGTCACAAGCTACAGGATAATAAGGATGTCAAGCCAATTCAGCAAAAGCAATGCCGGTTTTCCCCAGAGAGAAACAAGATCATTAGTGATTAAGTTGATAAACTGCTCAAAGTAGAGTTCGTTAGAGAAGTTCACTGCCCGAAGTAGATTTCAAATGTGGTTGAAATGGAAAATAAGAACAAGAAATGAAGACTATATGTTAATTATACTGACCTCAACAGATCTTGTCTCAAAGACGAACACGTCTAAGATTGACCAGATGGTGGACGCCACAACTATGTAGGAGTGCCTATTTGCTTGATGCCTATAGTGGTTACAATCAGATGCCAATGGCTTTGGAAGATCAAGACAAAACAAGCTTTAACTAAGGGACTATACTGCTACAAGGAGATGCCTTTTGGGCTTAAAAACATGAGTGCAACATTTCAACGACTAGTTCACAAAATCATTCAGAAATTGTTCGAAGATATCGTAGAGGTATACATAGGTGATACAGTAACCAAGAGCAAAGAGAAAGAAGACCATTTATGTCACATATAAACAGTTTTTACAGTTCTTTGGGATAACCAAATGACGCTTAACTCCATGAAGTGTGCTTTTAAGGTGTCCTTTGGAAGCTTCTTAGGGCACATTAGTAACCATGGAGGGATAGAAGCCAACCCAACACAAGTGAAGATATTGTTCAATATGACTAAACTGCAAAATGCAAAAGAAATTCAAATATTGGCTAGGCAGGTAACAGCTTTGAGCAGATTTATCTCCCAGATGTCAGACAAATGCAAGCTGTTTTTCCAAGCAATTGAGGCCCAGAAAGGACAAAGTTAGGGGCCAGAACAATCACAAGCCTTGGAAGCAGTGGAAACAATATCATGCAACCCAGTGGCTTTTACAATACCAAAACCTATAGAAACACTGTTCTTGTATTTGGCAGTATTATCAATATTAGTCAGTGCATTTTTACTCTATGAAAGGGTATAACAGCAACATCTAGTATTCTCCACAAGCAAGGCTCTGTTAGATGTAGAAACTTAGTACACAACAGCAAAATCTAGTGCTTGCTCTCATTTAGGCCACAGCAAAACTCGGACATTATTTTGAAAGCCATTAGATTGACTTGGTCTTATCCTACCTATTTAAGTCTATCTTATATAAACCAGATCTGCTGAACTGCAACAATAATATAGTAATCATTTTAACAACTTATGACATGGAGTTTCGGCTCAGAACAGCCAGAAAAGACAAGTGTTAACAGACTTTCTCCTGGAGTGTGAACCTTTAATCATGGACCATACTTTGACTCATTTTAATGATGAATGGGAGCTTCAAGTGGACAGGTTATCAAATCAGAATAAGTTGGAATATGTATCCATTTGAAGAGCCTGGGAGGGATGATAATTGAAGAGTTAATCTGGTTGAACTTTCCTACCTCCAATAATGAAACTGAGTATAAAGCATTTATTGCAGGCTTACAGCTCGCAAAAGGACTGAACATCCGAAAGTTTCTTGTCTAAAATGATTCGGCAGTAGTTGTGTCTGAGTGATTCAGAGAATTTCCCACTAAAGATCAACACATGGCAAAATACCTTTCTTTGCTTCAAAACTTGACTAAACACTTTGAGCACATTCAGATCCAATAAATACCAAAAGTTGGCAACTTTGATGTAGATAGATTTGCCATTGCAGCCTCCAAAGTTGTATACGACCAATTTCGATAAATTTACATTACAGAGTTGAATCGATAGTCCATTGCAGAGGTGACGGGGTGAAGTTGCTGTAGTCCAAGCCGGAGATAATTGGATGCAACTATATTATTCCTATATCAGGCATGAAATTTTGTGAAGAAGAGTGAAGCTTAGAAAATTCGGAGGAAAGCAAGTAAGTTGGTGCCCATTGATGACAAGCTATACAGAAAGTCTATTTCCGAGCCGTTACTACAATGTTTAACCAAGAATTAAGGCACACAAGTTCTCAAAGCAATACAGAGTGATTAATTTGGCAACCATTCTAGGACACGAATAGTAAATTGAAAATGTTGTGGCAAGGTTATTACTGGCCCGAGCTACGAAATGATGCTGAGCATTTTGCCAAGACTTGTAAAAAGTGCAAAAAACATGTCGCTATAATCCATCTGCCCATGGAAGAATTGATTGCCACAGTGGAACTTGGCCTTTTGTACAATGGAGAGCGGATATTGCGGGCCTTTTGCCATTAACTCCAGACGGAGTACGGTTTGTTCCACTTGCCTCTGATTACTTCACAAAATGGTTGGAAGCGCAAACATACACCAACATCACATCCACTAAAGTGATCAAGTTTATCCAAACTAATATATTGACAAGATTTGATTTCTCGGGATCATAATGATAGATAATAGCAAATAATTTCAGTATGACAATATTACAACTTTTTGTGCCAAGTATGGCATTGAACAACGTTTCTCCTCCCGAAGTTACCCTCAAGGAAATGGCCAAGCTGAGACAATCAACTGGACAATCTTATCAAAATTTGAAAAGAAGTTGGAAGATAAAAAAGGGAAATAGCCCTAAGAATTGCCCAATGTATATGGGCATACTGGACTACAAAACGAGAGCCACCGAAAATTTTCTATAATATGGAAGCGATATATACCAACGGAGAACTTAATGCCAACTATTCATTCCAAACTTGCTCAACTCGATCTCAATTCAACTATTTTAAAAGCAAGTACAAATACTATTGATGCACCCAGATATATAACGGCAATTCAGCTATTATTAGTGAATCAACACCCCGAGTATTGCCATCACATCAATAGCAATTGTGAGACATGCTTGCTTAAATGCGTGCATTGTAAATTGGAAAATTATCATTTGTCCTCCCACTATTTAAAACAAGTTTGAAAATACTCAAAATCTTTTAGAAATTATTAAGATTTACTTAATATTTACAAAGTGCATCAATTTTTCACTTTAGTTAATTTAGAGGTGTATCCCTATTATTCAAAATCAGGATGTTGTAAATTTATTTGTGAATATATATATATATATATATATATATATATATATAGCTTTATTGTTTTCTTTAAAATTAGAAGTGAAAATTTTAAGCATGCGAAGAAGTCCTACCTTTAATTCTTTCGTAAACTTGAATACTCTAAGCAAGTGTGAGAGAATTATTTTAAGGCACATTGCCACAGCAATCAAGTGAATGACAATAAATCCGAGTGCCACCCTTTTGCAAAAACCAACTCAATCACAGAAATGATGGCAAAAATCTGAGCATCATCAAAACAGTTTGGTTGCCAAATTGAGTGAATAATTAAGCAAAGCAGCCCAAAAAGTTTTCGATGTACAACCTTTGGCTTTGGCAGAAAAAGAAGAAATAAGTTCATAACATCGTCATCGCAACTCAAACAAATTCGGTTTTTATTAGAATTAATTTCTTTCATTTCTAAAAAATATAAGGAAAAATGGACTTGACACGTATGGGGAAGTCTTCAAATTTGGAAAGGTACCATGCCCTAGTTGCATAGCTTCTTCCCATTAAGTAAAAAGTTACACCTATAGCATAGCAAAATGCATACACAGTTTGAGCAATGAAAAAGATGCCCCAAAACCCTAATATCTCAAACAAGTAATGGGGGCATACAACTTTGTCAAATAAACTACCCGTGGGAATCTTGTATTCTTTTTCATCATTTCTTCTCATTTTTGAAAGCAGATAATGGTGGTAGAAATTGCCACTTATTCCCAACAAAAATAGAATCATCCCCAAAAGCTTCAAATCAATAGCTGGCTCTCCTAATCCTTCACTTTGAACATATATCATTGCTGTAGTGGTTATCAAATAACTTAGACTAATAACAATTGCAGAATCAAGAGCCATCCCGCTACTATATTTATGAATGAACAGAACCTGTAAAATACGGTAGAAAATTTTTATTTTTATTTTTTTAGAATTTATATATCTTTATTTTTTTTTGCAGATTTTATATATCTAACCTTTTATATGGGCATATTCCCTTTAGTCACCGGTATTTGGGTCAAGTACAATTTATTATTTTCATCAAAAAGTAAGAGGATGGAAAAAACCTAAATTAATTTTGGGAAGATTGTCAATTTCCCCTACTAAAATTAATATATATCACTTATCCTCTTACTGTTTTCATAATTGTCAATAATCTCGTACCAACATAATTTTACAGTACCATTATTTTCAAATACACTTTTATTCATATTTATTATAAATTAAATAAATCATATGAATGGAAATTAAAATAAAAAAACTAAGTATTAAAAATAGGAAATACGTTTTGATGTGAATAAAAATTAATAAGATATTTTTCTTGTATTTTTTATTTTATATATTTATTGTAAGAAAATGTTTATAAAATAGCAAAAAATACAAGAAAGATATCTTATTACTAATTTTTTGTTCACATTAAAACACATATTTCTTGTTTTTAATACTTAATTTTTCATTTTAATTTCTATTCATATGATTTATTTAATTTATAATAAATATGAATAAATGTGTATTGAAATTAAGGGTAATACTGTAAGTTTATATTTTTAGCTATTATGAAAACAGTATAGGATAAGTGATACATATTAATTTCAGTAGTAGGAAAATTAGCAATCTCTCTTAATTTTATAGCTCCCTACCTCTTTTGGTATTTAAACTCGGGGCCAACTGAAAAAAGCTTGATCCAATTACTAATCTAGATAGTCCTTATATTTTTAAAAATTACTCAAAATATCTCCTTTATTATTTTTATTGTTGTTAGGTTTAACATTTTCAAGTTAATTAAACTACTACATATATATATATATAAATCACTTACATATGAAAAGGTAGAGAATAATTAAGTAATATAGATATTATGAGTAATTTTTTAAAATAAAATAACTAATTAGGTAATTGACCCAAACCCTAACAATTAAAGGAGCATTTAGCCTTGTGATTGGTTATGAATTCAAGAAGAAATTTAATTAACAGAATGCGGATGCATTACCTCAAAGATTCTTTTGAAGAAATGAAAGGTTAGAGCAGAAGTGAGCAACATAAATCGGAAGCCTTCATGAGGAAAAAGCCAAAATGAAGCAAGACCCGCAAGAAACGATGGCGTATAAAGAATAAGCATGCCTGTTTTGCTTGAAAGTTTAATCTCCTCGTTGGTTGCAGATTTGTCAGAGTTGAAGTTCGAAAACTTGGAATATTTCAAGTGCTTTCCCTTGATTTCTGAGTGGCCTGCTTTTGCCATTGTTACAACATTCACCACACACATTGTTTTGATAAATAATGAAGGAGATAATGGGGAAAATATACTAGTGATTAGAAACATGGCTTCTTTCTCCTTTTCCTTTTTTTTTTTTTTATCTTCTACCCTTTTTACTCTTAAATCTTAATGTGACTGATATCATTAAAGATAGACACAAGTACTCTTGGAGGATGAGACTGGAAAGAAGAAAGAAACGTAATTGACATCATTTAATTCCCATAGCGGTCTTTGTTTGAAATAATATTAACAAATTTGCATTTTGGTACTGTAAAAGGGACGTAAAAGAGGAAATATGAAACAATGCTATGGATGAAATTAATAGAAAGCACTTGGTTATAGGTAGTGCCACGTTACCCTTCACCTTTATTGCTTGGAATCACTTCAACAATCCAGGACACCCATTAGAATTTTATGCGGAGCTCTAATTTTATCCTTGAAATGAATTTAAATTAATTTCGACATCAAGTAAAAAAATAAATAAATAAATAAATAAAAAATTTCGACATCAAGTAATAAATACCCAACCCTCAGAAAACCTTGTATCTTAAATATTATTCTTTAAGAAAGAATATATTAAAAAATACTTTTTAAAATTAAGAAAGAACACATGCTGCCATCGTAAAAATAACATTATTCAAATGTTCTGAGAATTAATTAATAACCACGGAAAATGACATAAGTATTGATAGTGTGACTATTAAAAATGTTCAGGCATATAGTAAATGCGTTTTCTAAGAGAAAAAAACGGGTTCAAACTCTTCGAATAAAGTTTAATGCCCAAAATAGTCTCTGTACAAAAAATGATATTGAAGTTTCCATGGTGTCACAGGATGACAATTTTGGCCGCAAATCCATATGGGACTTAGACAACTATACTAAGAAAGTTATTAAGTAAGCCTATCGAACTTCTTAAACTAACTAAGTAAAGATATTTATGGAAATGTTTAAAAGAAAATAGAGCAATATAGCCAAAAAAAAAAAATTGTTACTCCAAAAGAGCATACACACAAGAGAGCTTGAGAGTTTTACAAGTATGCTCGAATTGCTTGTTGAGTTATGTGTCCAAAATGATAAGTGTCATATGCTATTTACAGGGGAGACTTGCCCATTCTAGAGGATTTTATGCAACTTGCCTAACTTGCTACAAAAATCTAGACACTTCTAAGCATGCGCACAAGTGTAGAAGGTTCTAGATATGTACAATTGATACGATGTACTAGAGTGTGCTGGAAAATTCTAGAATCGGACTAAGCTAGCATACTTTTGCTTGCATTTGGGCTCTTGGCCCTAGAATCTTGGGTGTCTGGAAATTTGGGTGGCTCATTATATTCTCTCACCTATGCTAGCGGTGTCCTTGTCGAACTCTTATGCTTGAACCTTTGAAGCGCTCTGCAAATTGCCATAAATCCTCTTGGTGCTCCCAACTGCTTCACTATTAGGGATTTTCACTTCACCAAGTACTTGTTGTAAGTCGGTATGCCGCTTCTTCAAATGACTCAATCGGCATGGATGTACTCCACATCTTTGTCAAACGCTGTGACGATGGCTGCCAGGACACGTCTTGATTCACCACGACTTAGGTCTCCCACATCTCCATGGTATGGCTAAAGAAGGTTTACATAGAAAACCAGATGAATCTTAAGTCTTGTTAAAAGTTGGAGTTAGTACAAGTCGCCGCCCATTTTTTGAACAAATCTCTAGAGCAGATTTTCTACCACATCCAAAAACAGTGGTCTCTTGAGGCCACCTCAGCCAATGAAAAAAATACCCCAACATGAAGAGAAGCTTGAAGTATGTGAGTTCCATGAAGGCTTTAGTCATAGTATCGCCGGGTACTTTCAACTGTGGGAAGAGATAGAGGCCATTGATTATCAATGGGCATTTGAAGGTGTTGTTGTTGGAATGAGACATGCAAGAAAGTCTAAAGAAAAGGCAAGGGGAAAAGAACCTTGAGAGGGAAGTCCAAACGAAGGAGAGCCTCACGGCTCTAAGAAGGGTATTTATGTGGGTATGATAGTAGGAGGTCTTACTCTTGCTAGCAGATCCAAAAGATCAATAAAAACTTATAGAGGAGTGTTATTGGACGTAAGGAGGTTAACATGGTGGAGTAGAGTTCACCTCCCATTACACCACACCTAATTCTAATCATATTCACTAAAGAAGATGCAAAGAATGTAGTCTATCCACACGATGATGCCCTGGTGATCACCCTCAAAATTAGGGCAAATAGAGTAGCTCGAACCTTGATTAATACATGAAGTTTGGTGGATATTATCTTCAAGGATAAACTAGATCAGCTCATTCTCGAATCCATCAAGGTAACATCTAATAACCCTTTTGTAGTTAGTTTCGCTGTTAAAATTGTTATCCCCAAAGGAATAGTTACCTTACTTATCTTTATAGGTAAATCTCCCTAAAAGGTGTTCCATATAGTCAAGTTTCTAATAGCAGATAACCAAAGAACTTAACAACATTATTCTGGGTCAACCATTTTGTGGTAACCACTAAAGTAGCTACTTTCAAGTATTACCTTCCTATGAATATACCAATACCAAGATCTGTGATCACTATTAATGGAGATCAGTAGATTACCCATTAATGTTATACTACCGCATTGTAGGTTAGTTACAAAATAGCCTCCAACGCGCAAGTTGCCAATTTTCTTGCTAAGAAGTACCTAGTAACCATGAGTGTAGCTCTTAAAATGACTAGACGCACCATTAACAGGCGAAAGAGGAACATAAGAATGAGAGCTATGAGATTGGCCATTAAAGAAGATAAAGTGGAGGATACATCCACTGAGGTAGACTCTGTTGTTCTTTAGAAAGCTCTAGAAAGAAGTAATTGCTAAGAATCGCTAGAACATATTAAAGCACAACTGGATCCATGAATCTCCAAAGAAGAAAAGCAGGGTACGCCACCAGAGAATCTACTAACCATTCCTATTAAAGAGGATGACTTTTCAAGGGTTATCAAGATTAGTTCCCATCTCATAGAGGAGACTCTGGAGTAGCTCATTATCCTCCTACAGGAGTTTAGCAATTTTTTTGTCTGGTCATATGAGGATATACCAGTCATAATCTCCTCCTAGCGATGGAGCTATCTTTCTCAAGGAGTTTTCACATTTACCGATGGAACTATCTTTCTCAAGGAGTTTTCGCATTTATTTCTCCAAAAAAGACATCTTGTCAAGAATTTCCTAAGATATCCTTTGATTTCCCTTTGAATTCCGAAGGAACCCTCCCTACTCTGAAGAGATCTCTTGGCGTTGAGCTTATCTCACAAATCTTCGACCGGTTATTTGCCACGTTTTTAGCCCCACTGCCACTAGATCGACAACTGGCAGTAGATCTTTCATCTTTAGAGCAAGCAGTCTGTGCTTTTGATCTGGTTATGGTGGGTTCAGCTGCTTACTTGCTTCAGTGGCCTCTAATTGTTAGACAGCAAGCTTTTTACCTAGGGCTTGTACGGTGGCTTGTTTGCTTGGACCACCATCTCGATATTGGGCTTGCAAGCTAATGGCATAGTAAATATTATCGGCTAACTCATCAAAGTGTCTTTTAGTGATGAACTCATCACTATGATGGATACTTGATAAGTGCATATTTTTTCTATATTTTATTAATTAATTTCTTCATATTTTTCTTGTTTTGATCTTAAATGTTCTAATTATTTTAATTAATTTCTTATTTAGTTATTTTATTAAATTATATTTTATTGCATTAATTTTTTGTTTTGATTTTTTATATTTTATTATCGTAGATTCTATCCTTAATATTGGCTAGTTAATTATACTCTTTTATTTGATAGGTAATTAATTGGAAATTATGAATAAAAAAAGCATGAAGAAATTTAATTTAGGAAGCAATCAAGATTAAATTGGAAATCAATTGAAAGACAAGGGAAAATAAAGTCACGAACCCGTCGCCAACAAGAATTTGAAGACCAAAATCGGAAGTTAATTTCCTCAAGCTTCGAATGGACATGGATTATTGGAAAATAAACAATTTACTTTGGCAATTACATATGCGTGGCAATAAAACAAAAAAGGAATGGAAATCCTAACGTGGCAATTAAGGAAAGCAAATTAATTGCTTGAAATTGGAATTCAAATCCAATAAGGATTCGGCCAAGCATTATGGCTTTTGAGAGGGAGAGCCGCAGACACACACCAAAAATCTGATTGAAGAGAGAGAGAGACAGCCGCAAGAAGAGTTAAAAAAAAAAAGAGAGAGAAAGCCGAAAGGAATTAAAACAACAGCCGCTTGGATTAATCTCCATGACTAGTTTCATCAATTCTCTTATTCCTAATTCAATTATGTTTGGCTAGATATTCTATTTGGTTCAAGTTGAATTCAAAACCCTAAATATGTCATATGATTAATATTTAATTTCTATCATTTAATTTATTTAATTGAGATTGTTTATGTTCTTCTATAATTAATGTTTCTCATTTTATTCTTGTCTAATTTGAGTGGCCAATTAGATAGGATTTAAATAAATTCTACTGCTAGATTAAAATTCATGATCCGTAATTGTCTTGATATTTTTAATCATTAATAGCAAATTGGAATCATTGATTTCAATTGGAGGACATAACCTAGGTTAAAAATCCGAGTTTGTGTGTTTATTGCCTAAATCAATCTAATATCTTTCTTTACTTAATGCTTCCATTATCTTAAATTTAAAGAGCTTGTTTTAAATTATTTAATGGTTAGAGATTAGGCGAAGAGCTTGTTTTGCCCTACAACGCATTAAGGAAAGATAGAGATTAACAGAGATTATTGTTATCTACGATTGAATTGATGATAGAATCGATATATTGATTATGTGCATGTTTGCTGGTAGCAAATGATACTTTAACCAAAGTTTTCATCATTATTATTTTTTTCTCCTTTAATTAGAGTTTTTATTAAATTATTATTTTTGTAGTTTTAATTTCTTTATTTCTTGCTATTTAGTTAAAATTCATAAAAACCCCCTTTTATTTATAGTTGGTATTTTCTTTAGTTAGATTAATTTATATTTTATTATTTTTATTTTTATTATTATAATTATTATTATTACTACTACTATTATTATTTTATTTTAAATCTTTGTTTTAGAGTTAATAATAAATATAACTAGCATAGTCTTTGTGGGATCGATCTTCTGTACTACTTGTTTATATCATTAGTAAGGTTTTAAATTTGGTGTACTACTAGTCAATGTTTTTATGGACTTTCACTTGTCCGTTTTTGTCGTCTTTTTCACAGGTTCAATGGTGGGTTCCTTCTCATAATCATCATTTTGCTTGATGATAGCAAGGTTGTTATTAGACAAATGGTTGTCTTCTATCTTGTTTCGAACACAAAACAAAATAACTTGGTAAACGTTGTGGAGCTTTTTGTTGCGCTCTCCACTAAGATGGCACCAATTATTTTAACTAGATTTGGTGGATCCGATTAAAACAAATAGATTTGTTTAAGACTAGTTGAGGTTGCCTTGCTGAACTTGAAGTGTGCTCTTACAAGGTGGAGAAGGGTAGCTGGTTGAGTTGGTTGTTTGGCAAGGGGACAAAAAAAGGATGAAAATAAAGTGAAAAAATAAGGAAAAAACCACCAAGCTTGGGAATGTGATAACAAGCAAAATGGAGTGAATTGAGAGGTGAAATCGACGGTGGCCAGCAACTGTTGTTGTTTTACTGCTATATGTTTTAGGTGTCAATGTGCAAGTGTACACAATAAGTAATATACTGATGAGTATTCAGATAATCTTCACAGGGATTGATGTTATCGGACTTGTTACAGCAATCTTAATAGGGTGATTTTAGTCTAAATTAAAATAAAGTGACGAATGAAATAAAATAAGAAAACGCAAAAGATAAAAAGTGATACAGTACATTCTCAAGTCGGCCGAAGAGATGTACTCAATGGAAAATGAGTAGTTGAGTGACTAAACTCATTTAATGGTATTGATTATTTTTTCCAATTATGATTCTGTTGCTACAACATCTACTACAGCACTAAGCAGAATCCCTTATGCATCCTCAGTTGTTGCTCGTTGCATATTTTATATCTAATGCAACCCAACAATGACTAGTTGCTACGTTAACATTAGATATAGCATTAAGAGTTCTAGGTTCCAATTGCCCTACGAGGTGAATCATTATATCTAGTTCTTCACTAATTTTAGATCAAGCATGGCCCTATTCAAATCGAGATTAACTCAACTTAGGAAACCCAACCTAAAACCATGTATTGTCTCAATTTGTTCCACTAAGTCAGACTTTTTTTAGGCTCCTTATTAGCTAGTATCCTCTAAATGGTTGGTCAACCAAAATAGGAAATTGCAATAAGTAAAACCAAGACAAAATGCTACAGTAAATATAAAGCAACATGTAAATATTAGTCAAATAACCATTAAGGTTGTTTAGCATTCAACCACAATATAGTTATTTCATGATTTGTGATAAAACAATAACAAGAATCGTTTTAGCCATCAAATACATTCTCAAAGATAAAAGAAAACAAGAAAAAACAAATGAGGGGTTGAGTTCCACTTGATCTTGTGATCTCTCCTTCTTTTTCTCCTTAAATTCTCTGCTGCAATCCTCAAATCTCTCTTTTTCTGTGTTTTCTTTTTATTTTTCTCTGTTATTTTTCTTGAATGACGGCTCTATCTCTTCTTTTCATGCTTGCTCCTTTTTATAACTCAAAACTAGGGTAACCAGAAGCCTTTACCTGCGTGTTTTCATTTTTGGAAAACTTGGATCGCAATCTTTTAGTTAACACGCCCGAAATCTCATCTACGGTTGCTACATGATTGCTGCAACAACGGCCACAACATCTTCACTATTTCAGACTTTTTTTAATTCCTCAATAGCCAAGTTCTTTTGTCTCTGCAGCGGCTTTCCATCCATAAAATTTGAACTCCTCAAACCCCTACAATCACACATAATTAGAGCACCAAATGATTTAAAATAATATTAAGTTATCAAAATTAAACTTAAACATATGCTTATGCAAAATATAACTAAAATGTAACAAAAACAAATTTTTTACTTTCTAAGTAACATTAGTTTAAGTCTAAAAATGTTATGATAACTCTCATTTCATAGAGTTATCACACCCTCAAACTTAAACCATTACTTGTCCTCAAGTAATGACAACAAAACTAACACTCCAATCACACAATTATGCAACAAACAACTTAGCTCTATCATTTAGATTGCTCAGATTCATCAACCCTCAGATTTCATTCTTAACTTACAAAATAACCACTGGCAAATCCAGTTATAGGCTCAGGTTTTAGTTTGTCTGAAGTGTGTGTGGCACTTTGATTAAATTCTAGAGTTGCTGTAGCATTACACAAGCATCAAATATAACTTAAAGGTTAAACAATAGACGTTTCCACTGATAGGGGAACGAATTGGCTTCGAACTGTGATTTAACAAATATATTAATTATTTTTTAGTTAATACTCTTTAATGTAACATTGATTTTTCATGTAAATGTCTATAACTTGTAATGATGACACCAAATTACTTGACCAATATACAGATCAGAGGTGCTGTAGCAAACCATCTAAGATGCCAGAACATAATCTTATCTATAGACACCTTTGACTCAAGGTTGAACATGGGACTCATGAACAGACTTGACTACTCAATATCCTAAATTGAGGACCTATCTTGCTTTTGCTTTTTTATTTTTTTAGTTATCAATTGCTACAGCAATGCTCATAACTCTTGCTGCCTTTTTTTTCAAGTCTACAAATTGGGTGCATACTTAGCCCTGGTTACTTAGAAACTAAGTCATTGGACCAGGATTTTATTTCATAACTAGCACAACATGCTCACAAATATTTTCAAGACCCCCCAAACTTAAGGTATTCTTAACCTTTTCTGGCTTTGCTATAGCATGCTCACTCATCCAAAGTCTAAGAAGTAAGACAGAGTTTCAACCTTCATCTATAAATTGTCTCTATTTGGCAGTTATTCATCCTTCATTTCAACACTCAATTCATCTTCATTGGGCTTTCTAATCCAAAAACAAATACTAGATAAACAGAACAGGGAGCAATTCACACAATCACAAACACAAACACAAACACAAACACATGCATTTATAGACACATTACATCATAACACAGCCATAGCACAGCGCCCCCCCCCCAAACTTGAGAGGTGTTATGTCCTCACATGCACACAAAATGAATTAAACAACAGACATGCATAAATTGAAAAGAAGGAAGGTAAAATATATAACGATAAATCAATAAATAAAAGAAAATTTCAGAATTTAAAAGTTTAATTGGGCTGGCACGGGGTACTCCCCTATTGTTGGAAGCTCTACTACAGAACAGGCCAATAAGGTTCACTTTTTCCTTGATCAACTTCTTAAATGTTCTTTTGGTGAGCCCATTGGTGCAGCAACCAGTTGTTTCTTTTTCTAGCCCTTAGTTGGACTGGTAGGAGTTGTCTTGATCTTCTTATGTTTTGGTTCTTTTGGTGCTTGCATTGTTACACCGCCTCTAGAAGATCGTGCCGCTTTTCATTTGCTGGAAGGCCTGAGAGCTGGGACTAGGGATTTTTCTGGGGTTTGCTGTGTAGTAGCTCGTGCAGGTGTTGCTACTACTGGTTCTTCAATAGTGATACTTGCAATGAGGTCTCTCAGCTGCTTCTTGTTTCTTCTGTCTTGGCAGCTCTGCTGATTGCTTCTTCAATGGCTGCATCCACATCCTCTTTCCATTCTGACTCTGACTCGGACTCCTCTTCAACCAGAATTTTCTCTTTTCCTTTACTCGTAGGAGTCACCCTTGGAGCTTCCTCCTCCTGTTCCTCTTTTTCCTCATTTCATCCTCTTCTCTCATCGG
>JAEVFN010000231.1:0-28432 GCA_030449075.1 Murraya paniculata
AGCGTGGAGCAGACTGATTTCTTTTTCTTTCATAATACCAACAACGTTGGCCACAAAACAAGACAAATTCAGGGTTTTATTTTTAGTCAAGTATTATCGTTTTTTTAAACGCTTACAACTTATATGTTTCAACGGTGCAGTGACTAGTCTCACAGAGATTTAGGCATAGATCGATGTTTAAACGCGTTATTGTTGAATATACAATATAGTTAATTGTAAATTAAAAAAGGGCATGATGTAATTTATAAATAGGGAAGCTTTTATTTGGTCTCATCAAAATGTTTTATGATACACATGTTTTATTTATCTATGAAGAGGTACATATAAAATTTCCTATCAAGAATGCATGCCATCTATCAAGAGCAGGTAGCAATCATATTTTGTTTAATGAATAAAGAAAATAAAAGTTTTCAAGTTTGTCTCGTAGGTAGAGATGAGATGGCCAACAAGGCCGTGCCGTTATTAAAGGAAGGTCAATGCGTGCTCGTACTCGTGCCCGTGTCGCGCAGTGCCGTGTCCACCATGTGCTTTGTGCCGTGTTATGTCGTGCATAATTTTATTTTTTTCTTAGGCCTTATGCCCGGCACAAATGCTGTGCCTACTCGTGCCGTGCCATTGGCCATGCCCTGCCATGTTGTGCCTAAGAAAAAAAGTATGATAAACTTTTTTTTTTCTCTTTTTAATTTTTTTAAAAGAGCATGGCCAACTCGTTGGCTTATTTTTTTCAAGCCTATATATTTTTTGTGTCCATTTGCATTTAGTCAAATTTAATAGAATCAAAATTTCAAAAGTCAAGTCCATATTCTATCATAATAAAGTAATATCAATTACATAAAATTGGACCCTATGGTATTAGGTTTTTTTATTTAATGCTTAACAATAATAACAATTAATAATAATAAATTTTTCTAAGAGTTAATTAATTGTTAACCTTAGTACATAGAGTCATAAATATAGTCCATAAATAACATTAATAAGTAGTTTTTTTTTTTTAACTAAGAATTAACTGAATTTATAAAACTTGTGATAATAAAAATATATTACAAGATTTAGTTTCAAATTATTTGTAAAATCATAAAATTTTAAATTTACTTTCATTAGAAAGTGAAACGTGGTTATTGCAGGCATTTTCACTTGTGCTTTAACCCATCTTTAATCATGTCGTGCTTTTAAAGGTCCGCGTGCCTAAAATTCTAAGCCCGGCCTGTGCATGCCGTGCCATGTCGTGCCGCATGTCCTACTGAAGCGTGCTCGTGCCATGCCTTACTGTAAGGACACGTGTCGTGTTGTGCCATGCCACGAGCTGTCCGCCCTGTTGGCCATCTCTACTCGTGGCCGTAGCACTTTGGTATGGCGTCTTTAGTTCTACCTATTTTGGTGTCTTAGAGTTTTCCTTACCAAAGAATTAATATTAAGTTGTATCACTTGGGTACTTCAAGGGAAATCCAACTCCTCCAATATTGACTTCAAGTGAAGTTAGTAAAAGATGTTGGTGTTACTTCATTGAACTTCAAATAACTAGGGCCATTATAAATTCAGTTCCTTGCAATAGGAAGACTTATTCAAATAAAATCTAAACTTAATAATCAAAACCAACAAACAAGACTAATTCAACAAAGATTGATTCAAGGCCACGTAGCAAGTTGAGTAGCCACGTAAAGCACATGTGTTTATTGCTAGTAACAAATTCCCTCCCACTTAAAGAAGTCACTTTTCCTCAAGTGCAAAATCTGGAAACTGATTCTTCATGAACACAATATCCTCCCATGTTGCATCCGATGGTGAAAGGCCTTGACAATGGATCAAAACTTCTCCTTTTCCTTTACGCCTTCGATAATCAAACGCAGTTTGCAGAACAGGAACCATTTTATCATTGATTACTGCTGGAAGTCGAGATTGAACATTAATATTATGTCCCGCCAGCTCTAGCTTATAAGCTACTGCACCAATTCTTTGCAAGACTTTGAAAGGCCGGCAATATTTTGGAGAGAGCTTGAGATATTTTCTCATTGACAATTGCCTGTATGGTTGTAACTTCAAGTATACCCAGTCACCCACAGAAAATTCCCTCTCAGTGTGCTTGGAATCATAAATCTTCTTCATCCTCACTTGAGCACTCTTGATGTTTTGTTAGCAAGTCTTTTAAAACCATGTCCCTTCGTAAAAGTTCTTCTTCAAACAGCAGCCACTTTAGCAGTTCCAAGTAGGGATGGGTAATTTCGGGTTCGGATCAATTCGATCAGATTTTGGATCAATCGTGTTGGAAAAAATATAACCCGAACTTAACCTGAATATGAGATCCGATCCGAAAATATTTGGATCGGATTGGATTGAAGATTTGTGGTTGTTTTAACTTTGATTTTTTTGGATTTTCGGATCGGATCAGGTTAAACCCGATCCGATCCGATCCGATCAGGTTGATCAAAATCTAACCCGATCAAGTTAGGGCCTTCATCCGAATTCGATCTGAACCCAAATTTTTCAGATCGGATCGGTTTGAGTCGGGTCATTTGCCCACCCATAGTTCCAAGAACATAAGACAGCAAGCTTGGAGGCTTCCGTCCATATAGTACCTTAAATGGTGTTCTCTTTATAGTTGAATGCCAGCTTGTATTGAAGCAGTATTTAGCCCAGGCCAACCAACGAACCCAATGAGTGGTTGTGAACTTGTGAAACAACAAAGATACATTTCAACAATATGAATCACCACCTCACTTTGTCTGTATGTTTAAGGATGATAAGCTGAACTAAAATTGAATTTTATGCCATTCAACTGGAACAGTTCCCTTTAAAAAAGACTTGTAAATGTAGAGTCTCTATTACATACAATAGATTTTGGTGTCCCATGCAAGCGAAATATATGATCAAAGAAAGTTTGTGCAACACTCACAGCCGTGTACGGATGCGACATTGCAATGAAGTGAGCATATTTTGATAACGATCAACCACCACCAAAATGGTAGATTTTCCCTTTGAAGCTAGTAATCCATCAATGAAATCCATATCAATGTCTTCCCATATTTGACTAGGAATAGGCAAAGGTTGTAAAAGTCCATTAGTGAGATGACCCGCCTCGACTTATATCTTAGGACTAAGGCGAATCATGCAATCTAATTATTAAAACTTGCGGCACAAAATTAATTCATGAATATATAAAAATGGCCTCTACTATAAACACATAACAACCTCTATGCCTCATTCAAAAATATGTATTCAAAACTTGCACAGTTCATGTCTCATTATACATACTTACATTACAAATATATACATAAAAACATAAGCAACATAAACGTGCTCAAAATGCAAGTCATGCAGCAATGTGTCTCGTGGCCTATCCTCAATTGACTAGAACTGATCTGCACAAAATCCTACAGAATCCTAGAAGAAAAGGGGTAAATAGAAAAATAATGAACTTGCGGCTCAGTGAGTGGATATAATATATATATATATATATATATATATATATATATATATATATATATATATCTATATATATATATATTATCTATATATATATATATATATATATATATAGAATATATATAGATATATACACATATACATATATACATACATACCTATACATATACATATACAGATAATAAAGTAGTGTACTAGTACTTAAAACATATCATGTGACATAATTCCACACTGCATATAATACATCAACAAACATGGAAATCATACATACATACATGCCAAACTGCACCAAATAGTACCCAGGGGAAATAACTCTCAATACTCGCCGGGATTATCATCGCACGAGTAAAACGGGAGAAAAACCTCTCAATACCTGGTGAAATTTATCTATATCGTACAGGTAGAGTAACCTAACTCTCAATACGCATGCACAGAGCCTATGGGGAAGGGTACGTATATGGTGACTGGCAATCACATCTCGTAACTCAATCAAACATATAATATGCATACATGTAATCATAACATGATATTAAATTATACTATCAAAAATAAATTCTTCATAGAATACATAATAGTAATAATAGTATCCACTCACAGATCCTGTTTCACTCTGGGGGTCAGTTAGGGCTCTTGTGGGTTTCTAGATTCTCAGATTTCTTCTAAATTGCAGGGTTCAAAAATTAACTATTAGAACTGATATAAAACTTATACGTATGATGTAAATTAAATCATAACTACTTAAATTTCATAAATCTGTTACCCATTAATCCAACAGATATAATTCTAACTATCTAATTTCAGTTCTCGTAACTTCGTTATTTATTTTTCTTTTCCTTCACTCTCGGCCTCTCTTTTCTTTCTTCTTATTTTCCTTTCTCTTCTATTTTCCTTTTCTTTCTTTCTTCCTTCCTTTTCTTTTCTTTTTCCTCTCTGTCTCTGTTTTGACCTCGATTACAATTGAATCTGTTAACAAACAACTCTCAATTTATATATAAACATAATCACTGCCTCAAGCAAGCAAGTGGAACATGCATGTGGCAAGCAAAGAGGTGAAGCAAGCATGTCAAGAAATGGTGAAGCAGGCAGCTGGCCATTTAGCTTACCAAGGCACATGTGGCTTCTTTTTCTTTTTTTTCAAGCAGTACATGACAAGTAGGCATTATATTCTCAACCTTATGTCGTTGGCAGATGTCACAGTTCTTTATAAACTCCCTAATATGCCTTTTCATGCCCTGCCAATAAAATGTGCCACGAATTTGACGTAAAGTTTTTTGGAATCCTTCATGAGTGCTTCCATGAGTTGCCCCAATTATTTCATTAATAAGAGAAGAATTTGTAAGCAAATAAATTTTCTTTTTAAAGAGAAGTAATTCATTTCGAATTCTCCATGGTCCTAGTGCTTGCTCTTCCCTGACGAGCTACATTAACCTTTGAAGAGTTGGATTCTTTTCAATCTCCACTCTAATGGCTTCCACCCAATCTGGTATTAGAGCTCAGGCATGGAGCAGAGAGTAGAGCAATTAGAGTAGAGAGTAGAGCAATTAGAGCAAACCATGGCATTGCTTTCCAGTGGACAGCAGGATCTAATGACAAAAATGGCAAACATGTTTGTTAAGCTTTCTGTTCGTATCATTTGGGTGGTATCAGTTACTGGAACAGCGCATGACTCATCTCATTTGGGATGATTTTCGAAAGGAGCTGCTTTCTCACTTTGGCCCGAACCAATTTTGTGATTTTTTTTTTTTTTTGTGAACTAACCAAATTGCAGCAACATGGAACTGTGCAGGAATATCAATCATAATTCCAAAGACTCTTGGCCAAGGTGGGGCATCTACCTCAAGCGCGACAAGTGAGTTGTTTTATCAGCATCCTTAGCCGAGCTGCTGTCCAAGCAGGAAAACCAATGACACTTTCTGAAGCCATTGGGTTGGGAAGATTATTTGAAGCTCGAAAATTACTACAGAAAAAATTGAATTCTTCAGTGCCGCAACCGAATTTTCAACCACCCAAGAATAAAACCAATGGCACCTCTACAATTCCAGTGAGAAAACTATCAATTGCAGAGCTACAAGAGAGAAGGAAAAGAGGTCTTTGTTATAATTGTGATGAAAAATTTTGAGCAGGGCATTGATGTCCGAAGTTATTTGTGATTGAAGCCAGCCTAGATAGAGAAGATGGTGATGTGGTCATGGAGCATGAAGCGGCAAAAGTTTTTTATGTAGTAACCCCTAAGATATCACTACATGCTATTAGCGGGCTCGGGTACCAGAGACAATGCGGGTAAAAGGCCATATTCATCATGTGGTTGTTAAGGTTCTAATTGATTCGGGTAGTACCCATAATTTTATCAGTGAGAAGCTGGCCAACAAAGTAGGTTTGAAGCCGCAGTTAGGAGGGAACTTGAAGGTGATAGTGGCGCTGGTGAAAAATTGGTCAGTCTAGGTAAATGTACCAATGTTCAACTTAGTTTGCAAGGATTTCCTATTTATGTTGATTTTTATCCACTTCGTGGATATGATGTGGTTTTAGGGACTCAATGATTAAGTACATTAGGACCTATTATTTGGGATTTCTCAAAGTTACAGGTGAAATTTTAGTTGTAAGATAATGAGGTGGCATTACAAGGGTTAACCATTCCAGATGATAAAGTGGTTGATGTAAGCCAGTTTGAGCACGCAACTAGAAAAAAGAAAGATGGCATTCTTCTACGCTTATTTTCTATACAAACCCCGCAAATTCAAGACAGCCACACTATTCCTCAGCAATTACAACCACTCTTATAGAAGTATCAAGAGGTGTTTGCAGAATCTAGAGAACTCCTACCAAAATGGACACATGACCACAAAATTCCATTATTTCCAGGGTAAGAACTAGTAAGTGTCAAGCCTTATAGATACCCTCATTTCTAAAAAAAGCTAAGACTGAGAAATTAATAGGCGAGATGTTATCCAATGGTGTGATCCGTAGCAGTACAAGCCCATATTCCTCTCCTGTGATTTTGGGTGTCATCATTACAAGTGATAGGCATTGATTTTTCTGACTGCAGCAGCTCTGATATGTATATTGATCAAGTAATTGGGTGTCATCATTACAAGTGATAGGCATTCACACGAAAAGTTGATGTTACATTGAAGGGTATTAGAAAAATAAAAAAAATAAAAAAAGAGAAAGACATGAAAAAGATGATTGTTGTAGCACAATTTGAAGCCATTCATAATCCTTGTTTCCCTATAAATGGAAATGTCTCTGTTGTTTTATCTTTGAATTATATATGATGCTTGAGTGATGTTGCAACAACTCTAGAACTTAATCAGAGTACCACACACACTCTGGACATAATAAAACCTAAGCCTAGAACTGGAACTGCTAATGGTAATTTTGTATGCTTAAGAATGAAATCTGAGGGTTGATGAATTCGAGCTATCTAGGTGACAGAGCTAAATTGTTTGTTGTATGATTATGTGAGCGAAGTGTTGGTATTGTTGTTATTAGTTGAGGACAAGTAATGATTTAAGTTTGGGAGTGTGATAACTCTAGGAAATGAGAGTTATTATAACAATTTTAGACTTAAACCAATATTACTTAGAGAGTAAATGACGTGTTTTTCTTGCATTTTTAGTTATATTTTGCATGAGCATCTATTTAAGTTTAATTTTAATAAACTGAGTGCAATTTAGATTACTCTGTGCTATGATCATGTACATCATTGTAGGTGACCAAAAAGCGCAAGTTTTATGGATGGAATGCTGCAGTAGCAGACTTGCAGAAATGACAAAGGACTTGTCTGCAGAGGAACTGAAACAAGTCTGAATTAGAGAAGATGTTGTAGCACATGCTGCAGTAGTCTAGGAATAAATATAGAAAAAACGTACCACGTGTTAACTAACAGAGCATGTTGTAGCTGTTACTGTGCTATCACTGTCACGTACAGACAAAATAGTGATAGGCGGCGCAAAAAGATATATGATTCTAGGTTGCCAAAAAATGATACGTGGTCATATGCTTTTAGTTGCCCTAATTTTAAAATATAAAAAGAGCACGCATGAAAAGAAGAAGAGAGCCGTCACCTAAGAAAAATAAGAGAGAAAACAAAAGAAAACAAAAAATAAGAGAGATTTGAGGGCTGCAGCAAAGGATTCAAGAAGAAAAAGAATGAGAGATCGTAAAGACTTAGCGAAACTCAATTCCTCATCTTTATTTTCTTGTTTTTATTTCTTTATGAGAATGTATTTGATGGCAAAAACAAGTATTGTTACTGTATATTATGAACTAAACTTTAATGTATTTGGGTGTTAAACAAGTTTAATGGTTATTGGACTTGTGTGTTGCTCAGAATCTGCTGTAGCATTTTGTCTTAATTTTATTTATTGCAATTTCCTATTTCAATTGACCACTCATTTAGTGGATACTAGCTAAGAATAAGCCTAAAAAAGGTCTGACTTAGTAGAATAAATCAAGACAATAAATGATTTTAGATTGAGTTTCCCAAATTGAGTTAATCTCGATTTGAATAGAGCCATGCTTAATCTAAGTTTAGTGAAAAACTAGACATAGAGATTTACCTTGTAGAGCAATTAGAATCTAAAATGCATAATGTTGTATTTAATATTAACATAACAACTGGTCATTGTTAGGTTGCATATAAATATAAGATATCCAGCATTCGACCTCTGATGATGCACAAGAGATTCTGCCTAGTGCTATAGTAGATGTTATAGTAACAGTACTATAATTGAAAAATAGTCAATACCATTAAGTGAGTTTAAGCACTCAACTACTTCGTTGCCATTGGATATATCTTTGTGTTTGTTTTTAGATTTTCTTTATGGCATTGTTAATTTCATTATATCATTAATTTCGTCATTTAGTCTTCTTTATTTAGTTTACTAAAATTGTACTATTAAGATTGCTGTGGCAATTCTTATAATATCAATCTCTGTGAAGATGATCTTAAACATTCATTATTATATTACTTATTGTGTACACGTGCACATTAACACCTATAACAATATGCATATCAACAAGGAACTTTTCTTGTGGACAATAAAAAGTCAACAAGATGAACAACATGGTGACAACCATTAGTGATAGTAACTAGCAAGGATACGATCCCTTCAGGCATGACCATCTCTCTCGCGAACCCCACTAGTAGGATGCCCCATGGGCACATCTTCACTGGCTTGATATCCATGCGTCACAAGACATCAACGAAGATGATATCTACTGAGCTTTCAGTGTCAACCATGATTCTTGCCACATTATGTGAGGCAACGTCCATTGTTACTACAAGTGCATCATCATGTGGGTAGAGTATTTCGGTGGCATCATCATCGGAAAAGATAATTGGCATCAGGTGTTGGACTGGGTGATGGGGAGCCTTGTAGTTGAGGTTGACTTCATGGCTTTATAATAAAGTTGTGATAGCGCTCCTTGTATAGTTTTTATTTGCACGATTGGACATGCCTACCATAGTAGGTCCCCCCCTCCTCCCCCTTACGATTGTGTTAACTTTTTAGTTGAGGGGAGGATGGCCTTGTTGCTCGACTTCCATGGGGAAAGATGTACTGGGACAATCTGCTCTGTGCTATCTCCACACTTCATCTCACTTTCTTTGAACATTAGCAACAAATTCCAATAGTTTTTTATTATTGATTAGTATCTGGATTTCATCTCGGAGATGGTAGCATTCCATGGTGGCATGACCGAAGTCTTTGTGAAATTCACAATACTTGTCGATTCAACTCGGTAGGGTGTTCTTCCTCATTGAGGGTTCACTGAGCAAGCCTTTTTACTTAATCTTAAAAAAAAAAAAAGATTTGCTCTTGTGTGGTGTTGAGCTTATTGTAGTAGAGAAAACAGGGTATTGTAAAGGGGCATTCCTCACGGGGATGCTCTAGCAATTGGGGACGATACCTCAGTCTAGGTTGGCATTGTCCCTTTTGCGGAATGTGGTTGTGATATGGCCTGTTTCACCAAAAGGGTGGTGAGGAACGCCAGTTAAGCTCTCGTTTTTTGC
Source organism: Murraya paniculata (assembly GCA_030449075.1). Taxonomy (NCBI): domain Eukaryota; kingdom Viridiplantae; phylum Streptophyta; class Magnoliopsida; order Sapindales; family Rutaceae; genus Murraya; species Murraya paniculata. The sequence goes on from JAEVFN010000231.1 coordinate 9,437, forward strand.
TATAATTAGCTCGTGGTCATTGGGTCATCTCGTGTTTTTTTAGTGTAATCTCTTTGATGCCAATTGGTTCAAGGGCCCGATGGTGCACTGTAGCATATTTCTTGGGCTCATTGTGCTTGATGAATTTTTGGTAGACTTTCTCATATTTGAGATTTCTATAGAAAATCTTGAGGGTCCTTTCTTCACTATATAAACAAACGTGTAAGACATCTCATGAAATTGCTTCGCAATAGTTATCTAATGGCTCACCCTCTTTTTGTACAACTTAGGAGAAGTCAGAGAATCCCTATTGTTCCTTTCTTGCTTAGTGGAACTAAGTAAAAAAGTCTCGCTCAGTTGTTTCCACAAGAGACGCTCTCAGCAGGAAGGCTTTTAAACCATACATTGGTTGCACCCTTCAACGTATGGGGAAAAAAGCGATAGATAGCGTTGTTGGCAATGCCATTGACAGCCATCTAGCCCTCGTAGTTCTCTAAGTGTTCGATGGGGTCAATGCGACCTTCATAGGGAAACACTTGGGGCATACTGAAGTCTCTGGGAAGGTTCGCAACGGCGATTTACCTTATGAATAGAGAGTGAAGAGATCTAAGGGGAAGATCTTCTTGGATGGCTCTTTTGCTTTTGCCATCCTATCCACTTTGTCATGAAGGTGGTGTAGTTTGGCTATGATGTATTCAGTAAACAATCAATTCATCGCAAACTCTTCATCCTCTCGTTGGTGTCTAGCATTCAACTTGTCGTGGAGGTCAACAAAGACAGGCTAGGGAAGTTACTTCGGCTTTTCTGAGGTGCTTTGGTTCGTGGCGGTGGAGCGAATATTCTCATTATATGCAGGTTCCCCCAAGAGCCGTTCTGGGGCTCTGCTTGGCCCTGCTCTAGTGGATAGGGCTGTTAGGGTTGTGTGATTCAATGGTAGTCTGGTGGTGACTCTATTTGGGAGTGTAGGGTGGAAAACAGCTTGGAGGGCATCTTGTATTAGTTGTTGGACATCATCTCAAGCTAAATGGTTTTTCTTTCTTTTGGGGGCTACCTTGGCTAAGGTTTTATATCTAGTAGCATGAGTTTGGTTGGTTATGATTTGGGACTATTGATCACTCCCCCCCTCCCCCAATGGTGTCTTTTCGGTGATTGTCACCTTCTTATAGGTTGTTATAGACTATGTTTTGTGGGGCAAAAAGGTGTTTTTATGGGTGAATGGGATATTTTTACGGGTAAAAGAGAGGTTTTTATAGGAAAAGAAGAATCTTTATGGGTAAATGAGAGGTTTTTATCGGAGATGAGGTAGGGAAAAGATAGGCATTTAATAAAAGAAAATGGGTGGATATAAGTTTGAGTAAGTGGGTGTTTGAAGATGAGGAGCTCTCTTTGTCAATGGAAGTTGGAACAATAGCTTTTTCTTCGAACCCTGCAGATAGTGCCAAAATATTTTAGCCTGATTTTGGTTCAACCCAAAACACTATGAGAGCTTCTCTATAGAAGGTAGTTTTCTGGTGAAGATGGGGATTGGTCTATTTGGAGGCAGTTTTAGGGGATGATGATGGCTAAGACGAATTTAAAACCACAAGAAATAGTCGCTAGAGAGGGCATCGACGGTGGCTAGCAACGGCATTCCGATGGTCAAGTTAGTAGGATTTTGAAGGAAATGATGGATTTCCAAGAAACACTAGAATAGGAGAAAAGTTGAGTGTTTTTGTGAATAAGTGAACTTGCCCCTTCTGTAAGACCAACCTTACCTTTTAAGGTAAAGTTCCCTGAGGGCATCTTTGTGTCCTTTTGAACATATGGCGAGCCGTTTTGGTGATTTCCATCATCAGGTAGGATTTTAAGGGTAATTTAGCCTCTCTTGTAGAGGCTTTTAAGCTTGCTTGAGTTGGACAGCTGTCCATTTAGAGACAGCGTCCTTAACTCTAATTGACCAATTTTAAGTGACCCAATTGGACTGAAATGACCCAATTAGACTGAAATGACCCAATTGGACTGAAAAGCACCTGAATTAACTAACAATGGTGTAAGTGGTTTTGTCTGTGATCCCCCTTCCTCAATTCTGACTTTGCCAACTTGCAATGTGATATGTTGAAGACAGCTTAAGTGGAGAACATGTTGTAATGATGTGTCCTGTTACTATGGTCGAAGCTGTCACTACTCCGCGATCCCTTATTGACACGTGGCAGTGCAGGTATAATGTAGGAGGCGCTTTCTATTATCCTCAGATGATTTGGATGGCTTGTGCTAGTTCTTTCAGATCTTCCTATTTCATCATCCATTTTCTTCGCCACAATCTTGAGTCACATTCCCTATTTGTCATCTTGAGTCACGTTTCCCATGTGTCATCTTGAGTCACGTTCCCCGTGTGTCATGCCCTTAGCACCCTAGTGTACATTTACTATCAATAGGTAAAACTATAATTATAATTTACTGCCAATCTAAGAAAAAATAAATCCATAATTGATATTTTGATTGACAATCCACACTCTTATTTTATTCTAAGTAAAAAACCCTACTCACACTCTCACTCCAGACTCCCAATCTTAGCCTAAATGTATTTGTGAGAATAAAATATTGTTCATTTGAGTGATTATGGCATTGCAAATCTCTTTATTGGAGAAGATTAGTCAATGACACAGCCACAAACTCTTGGCATGATCAAGTTGTATGGGGCCAAGTTTGCTATGAAATTACCATATTTTTTCTTTCTGATCGTCTTGTAAAAATATTATTGATTATTTATCTAATTATGGAATTGGCTTATTCGCAGTGTATGGGCATAGAAGGCCGATTATTTTGGAGTAGTGATGTTTACAACTATGTTCACATGATCAGATTATGGTAGTGGAAATATTTTCTAAGAAAAAACCAACAAATGTAATTTCTACCGCAGAATTGCGCTTAAAGCAAGCATTCGGATAATGATTATTGTTACTAACTCAATATCATAATGATAGTACTATTTGATTCAAACTAACTTAAGTATTACGAATTAGTATAAACTAAAGAGCCTAAAACTGCATTAAATATGAGAAGTACAAAAGAAAAATTCTAATAAAATACAAAATTGACTCAAATAATTGATTATGTGTTGGCTTACCTATACTTGTTCTACATCAAAATCAATTTAGAAATGTTGTTTGTCGTCATTGAAAAACTCGCCGAAGACATTGATAGAAAATTCATGCATACAATCCTTCTTGGGATGACTCCAAATATACAATGGAGTAATAAGGCTACAGCTAAGAACTACCAATGTCAGTTCATATTTTCCAGTCCTGCTTTATCATAATCACAAGTTTATTTCCACGCGATTGACCTTCCATTAGCATAGAACCACCCGAAAAATTGAAAAAAATTATATATATTACATGTATTATGTTCTTCATGGATCATTATTAAATAATTCTCATGCAGTTGAATCTTCTTGCATTACAAACCAATAAGAAATAGTGTTCCTATATCTTCAGGACAAAACTCATCGTCTCAGGATCATCATAGTTCTATTAGTCCACAATTTGCTTCTTTCCCTACTTATTACTTTGGCAACAAGCAACATTAGCGCAGACCAACAAGCTCTTCTTGCCCTAAAACATCATATAACTTGTGATCCAACCAATCTTTTGGCTCAAAATTAGACCTCAAATACCTTTGTTTGTCATTGGATAGGCATCACTTGTGATGCTAATAGCCATAGTCATAGCTTTGAATATTTCAAACTTTAATCTATAAAAGAACCATTCCTCCTCAACTTGGAAACCTATCTTCACTGCAAAGGCTTGATCTCAGTCGTAATCTGTTGGATATAAAGATAATGAGAGAAAGCTAATTTTGAGACTGCAAAGGATGTGTTTTATTGAGCAACGAAATCATCTATTTATACAGCATAATGAAAACTAAATTGCAGAAAAATCTGCTACATGTTGAGCATAATAACTAAGAGCCAAGAAAATAGCATGAAGAAGTGGTCATAATCCTAAAGAATAGCAACAAATAAAACTGATTTAGCTTCATGAGTCATGCCAATCAACATTTCTCCTCCTTGACTCTGGAGCTGCATACACCAAGCTTCTGCCTCAGGAATTCATATCTAATCTTTGGAAGTGCCTTTGTTAGGATGTCAGTACTTTGATTTTCTATTTTGCAGTAGATTAGCTGCACTTCTCCTTCCCTTTGTACCTCTCTTACAAAATAAAGCTTTATTTTGAAGTGTTTTGTTTTGCCATGAAACACTGGATTATTAGCAATTGAAATTGCAGCTTGGTTATCCACAAATATTCGTGCGCTTTCTTGTTGTCGTGTGCTTTCTTGTTGTTCCATATGCAAATCTGTCATGAGTTTCTTGATCCAAAGGGCTTGATTCATAGCAGCTGTAGCGGCTACATAATCTGCTTCTGCTGTAGATTGAGCTATAACTTTTTATTTCTTAGAACACCAAAAAAAAATTCCAGAACCAAAGCTAAAACAGTAACCTGAGGTGCGTCTCATATCATCAACACATCTAGCCCAATCACTATCAGAATACCCATGAAGACTGAAATTTTTAACTTGAATGAACCTTATTCCATAATCAATTGTGCCCTTAACATATCTATGAATTCTTTTTGCTGCCTGAAAATGAATTACACTAGCACAATGCATATACCTTGATAACAAACTCACAGCATGCATGATATTTGGTCTGGTTGCAGTTAAAAACATTAGGCAGCCTATTAGGCTCCTGTATAGCCTTTCATCAATTTTTTCAGCTCTATCTTCTTTGCAAAACTTCTCTTTTTGATTCATTGGAGTTGCAGTTGGCTTGCACCCTTCCATGTTGAACTTCTTTAGAACCTCCTTTGCATATTTATGCTGGCATAGAAATATTTCATTTCGTTTTTTATGTACCTCTATACTAAGGAAGAATGTCATCCTCCCAAGGTCTGTCATTTCAAAGACGTCTTTCATTTCTTCTTTAAACTTACCTATCAACTTCTTACTACTTCCTGTAACAAGTAGATCATCAACATACAGAGATACCACGAGTATTTCAGTATCAGCCTTCTTAATATATAAAGTAAATTCACTTAGGCTTTTTTTAAAGCCTAAATTCGCTAAGTGTGTATCAATTCTACCATACCAGGATCTTGGTGCCTGTATTAAACCATACAGGGCTTTGTTCAACTGATATACCTTCTCCTCTTGTCCTTGAAAAACAAATCCTTCAGGTTGCTCCACAAAAATTTCTTCCTCCAAGTATCCATTCAAAAAGGCTGATTTGACATCCATTTGGTATATAACCCAACCTTGTTGTGCAGTAAGAGCCAGCAACATCCTTATAGTATCCATCCTGGCAACTGGGGCAAAAGTTTCAAAAAAATCTACCCCAAACATCTGGGCATATCCTTTGACAACGAGTCTTGCCTTGTACTTGTTTACAGAACCATCAGAATTGAGCTTGGTCCTGTAAACCCACTTGACTTCTATAGCTTGCTTGTGTTTGGGTCTGTCTATCGATTCCCATGTTTGGTTTTTTTCAATCATCTTTAGCTCCTCTTTCATTACAGCTATCCACTTCTGATCAATTGCAGCTTCTTCATATCTTGCAGGCTCCATTACAACAATATTACACCTCTGATAAATGTCATAGAGTGATCTGGTTCCTCTAACATTTTCATCATCCGTATCATCATCCTCTTCTTGAAACTCAAGCTTCTTGTCATTGTCCCAACTCCAGTTATCTAACTCAAAAAATTGAACATTCCTGTTCACTATCACTTTGTTGCTTTGTGGTAAGTAAATCCTGTAGGCTTTTGAAGTTAAGCTATAGCCTACAAAAATCATAGGTTCTGCTTTTTTGTCTAATTTGTCTCTCTTAACTTGAGGGATATAAGAGAAACATAGGCAACCAAATGTCTTCAGATTAAGTAGCTTTGGTTTGTAGCCATACCATGCTTTAAATGGAGTCTTTTTCTGCATCATCATATTACCATTTAATTTTTTATTTTTATCTAGTTAAAATGAAAAATTAAGTTGACAGGAGAAAATTAAAGAAGCTTGGAACTTGGAGGGCAATTTGAATTCTGAAACGACACGGTTTCAGCTCAATCTACTACACACACATTATTAGATTGAGATTCTTTCCTGATCTGAGCATTCATGATCTTTTACAGATCTTCTGCCACCTGTATTTTAATAGTAGTGTATGGTTGAGATTCAACTACATTTTCTTTTTAATTTATTAACCACCAATAAAATTTGCTCAGATGATGTTCAGATCAGAAGAGGATCATGATCCCACATTATTAGCTGATTATGAGTGATATTAACAATTAAATTATTACTAGTCTATTCCAACGGAATTTATTATACTAAAATCTATTAATCCAAAATTGACTTTAAGATTTGTATTAATATAGACATAATTAAAAAAAATGTAAATAATGTTAAAATAATTTTTCTAATATTCTTTGTAAATTTTATCTCATTTTATATATTATATTATTTTAATTTTAATTTGTAATTTTTATAAAATTTATTTAAAGTCAATTGTTATAATCAAAGTGTATAAGACTATATTTAATTATGCCTGATAGACGAAGCTGCTCCATTGGTGCAGTATGTCCTGCAAAGCAACTAAACATTCTCCTCCGTGGATGCAATTGAACAAACAATAATAACAATTTTTTTTTGGAAAAAATAATTAATTAATTTGATAATACCAAAAAAATAATTTTCATTCTATGCCTTATTTTATTAATTATACTTACTGTAATATTTTATTTGTATCATATGATATTTATTAATTATTTTAATCTTATTACTATATTTATATTTATTTGTGTTGTTATAATCAAAAGATATAGTAGTTAAAAAGGTGTTTATATGACTGTTTATGAAACCAAAAAGGTCTTTGTGACCATTTAAGTAACCTTGGGAATGTGAGACAAAATTCATTCTAATGACTTTCAAGATTAAAAGTGAGTAGGATTATCATATTATGAAGCATTGATACGTAACGTTTTATGGTTGTTTAAGGCCGAAGTTGGTTTACGAATTAATGAAAAGACAATATTCATTCTATCATAAAACAAGTTGTGTTAGGAGATGCTTCCCTTTATAATTTACTAATTATTATAACCTTTAATACAAATTTTTTTTTTTACATATTAAGGATGATGATTCTTGCTCAGTTAGTAAGATAGATATGTAACGTATGATGTGGTGAGCAAGGAATCAATTATGTATTTCTTGTTTCTCAAAAAATGAATGAATAATCCTTTAACGAAGGTTATCATCCACTGCACCCGTTTCTAGTTTGGTTGCTTAGTTTTAGGACTATGAATATTACATTATCATAATTAAAGGAAAGAATATATGCTATAGCCCTTGCCTGATCTACTTTCTTCTTTTTACTTAACCACTTCCAAGGAAAGAATATTGCATACACAGCACACTATAAAACTGTAATTACCAATGCTTTATGTTATAATATAAGTTCATAGTGATTAATTTGTCCCTCTTCAGCAAAAAAACAATCCGATTTCAGCACATCTGCAAGAGCCCCCATTAATTGATAGCAGAATCATCACAGACACCTTGAGCTCCGTCGAATCATCATAGACAATTGGTGATTAGTGGGACCGTTACAAGAAAGGTACGACTACTTCAAACTGATAGATTATTGTCAACTCTTGATGACAATAATCAAGAGATAATCATGTACCTCATTAGTTACATAAATGTACATACTAATTTATTCCTCTGCATGCCGGAACCATACATGTAGAACGAGATAAATTTTAAGGTTCAGACTTTTCAATGCATTAAAAATCTAGTGGGATATTATTCAGTAAAACCACTTAGGCGCAGTACAAGAGGTTTGTGATTTTAGCCAGTTTATGTGAGCGGAGAGAAAGTTAGGTTTTTAAAAAACAATTAATAAAAAATAATAATCATATGAATAAAAAGACATAAATTTCAAGGTTTAGAACTTTAGTATTCATTAGAATCAAGAGGGGGATCGTAAAAATTTTGAATGTAACTTACCGGTAGTGAAATGGATTTTTCTTTTTTTTAATTGTTGAAGCTATTTGCACACTCTTGGGCTTTGAACACATATTAGGGTGAGGTTATTTTATTAGGGTAATGCTATTTTTTTTTTTTTTTTGAAGTGAAAGTAAAGCTTTCATTAATAAAAACAAGGAATAACATCAAAATTTCAGCTGGGAATTTTTCCAGCCAAACAACAGGAGTATCATAATCCACTGCAATCTTTGGCAAAGCAGGTGCAATAGTATTGCAACTACTCGGAACATGTTGGATTTGCACCCCATTTAATCTTTTTAAGGTAGCTTGAATTGTGGCTATTGTCCAATAGATTTCTGTTCTGCTCCCCTTCCTGTTACAACGATCATTGGCATGAAATTAGCATTTTGAGCTACCTCGATGCCAAAATTTACAGCTTCAGCTACCGTGCAATCCACTTTCCCTTTATAGAGAACCCTCTGAACTGGTGCTGCAACAACCTTGGCCTTGAGTGCTACCAGCCCATTTCTTTTTTTCCTGCTTTGCCTAATTTCGTTAAGGCATTCATATCTTATAATTACATTATCAGTGATTAGCCTATTTAGGATAAAGACACTTTGGGTTGGGAGATAATATAATTTAAGATTTGTTTCAATCTGTTTGCTAATATTTTTGCCACAATCCTATAGACAACATTACAGAGGCTAATTGGTCTAAAATCAATCACCTTTCTAGGATTATGCGATTTTGGAATTAAGGTGATATTGGTATGATTTAAGGGTGCTATACTACCCCCTTCATTGAGAATGTGTAGGCATGTTGTGATCATTCCTTCCTCAACTGAGCTCTAATACTTCTGAAAAAAGGCTGCTGGAAGGCCATCCGAACCTGGTGCTATGGTAGGGCACATCTGAGCAAGAGCCTTTAAAACATCTTCCTCAATAAACCTCTGATCCGTTCATCTCCCCTGTTACTCTTTTTGGTAAATCTACTAAAGCTGCCTCAATGTGGGTTAGGGATGGATTGGTTGAAGTAAAAATGTTTGTTAAATGCTCACAAAACTATGTTTCCACATCCTCTACGTCCTCCTTCCAGGTTCCATATTCATCCTCAAGCCCTGATATTATGTTCTTTCTCTTTCTCGCCGAAACTTTTGCAAGGAAAATTTTAATATTCTTATCCCCTTCTTGCAGCCAATCAGCCCTTGATCTTTGCTTCCAATAGATTTCTTCATCTAACAAAATGTTGTCAATCTGCCTCTTTGTTCTTTTAATTTCAACTCCACTTTCATAATGGCTGTATTCCTGTCTGATTGTCTGTAATTTCTCCTTAAGCTGCTTCAACTTGTTCTATCTACCCCGAATTCATCATTGCTCCATAGCTTAAGCTCAGCTAAAGACTCCTTTGATTTCTTCTTGAACAAGTCGACATGATTTCCTCCACTCCAACATTTGGTGTCCTTTTATTCCCGTTTAACTATCTCCCTACATTTCTCATATGGGCTCCACATATCTTCATAATGAGCACTATGAAAGGTTCTTCTTATATACCTCAAGCCACTTTCTTTTTCCAGTACTTCCATCAAAATTGGCTTGTGATCCAAGCTACAGGTGACTAAGTGCATAGCTGCTTTCTCCTAGAAATAGTTGCCCCAACTTCGACTGCACATAAATCTATCTAATCTCTCCTCAATCAAATATGAACCAAACCTCCTGTTTGACTAGGTAAATGGATACCCAGTGAACCCAAATCCACCAACTCATAATCCCTAAGTGCTTTTCTAGACTTAGTAACCATGCTTACTTGCTTCTCATTACCCCCAATCTTTTCATTCAAATTTAGAACTTTGTTAAATTCCCAAAGCAAAGCCATGGTAAGGAGGATAATGTTGCTAACCTTTTCAGTAGATTCCATGTGTGTTGTTTTTGAGCTGATTCTGGATGGCCATAAATACCAGTACATCTCCAATAGCTTCCCTTCTCACTGTGAACCACAACATCAACGTGATGAAGACTATATGATTTTATCTTTACTGTAATTTCAGAATTCCAAAGCATTGCCAATCCACCTCCCATTCCTTCTCTACTAGCTGCAAAACAATTAGGGAAACGAAACTCATTGCTCTTTTTTCTCATTTGCTCCTTCGTCATTTTCGTATCACAAAGAAACAAAATTTGGGGACTATGCTCATGAAGAACTTAGAGCTTCTCGAAACGTCCGGTCATTCCCCAATTCCTGAACGTTCCAACTTAAAATCCTCATAACTGTCGGTAGGGCTGAATTTCAGCCACCGCTGATAACTCATTTGTCGCTGAATGGTACTTCTTCCATCTCCTCATACTCTTCATCCTCCAACTTTAGCTTTGTTGCTACTACAATGTAGGGTTGAGCTCGTAGGTGAAAACCAAATTTTTTTGGGCTGCTTTCTTTGAGTTTTTTTTTTTTTTTTTACTTTGGGCTTTCCCAATTTAAGTAGCTGGTTGGCCTCTTCAATTTTGTTTGCCCATCTTTATTTCCTTCTTTTCCATCACAATTTCGGGGTTGAGATTTCCTTTTTTCTTGCTCATCATCAGCCGCTTCTTTATTCTCAAGATTCATTGTTTGCTGTAATTCCTTCATTTGAAATTCTACTTCCCTATCTTTCCCTCCTTCTGATTTCTTTCTCGCCACTTCTGTTCTGATTTCTTTCTAGCCACTTCTGTCTCTTCCCCATGAATTATGGTGTTGTCAATCTGTTTTTCTATTCCTAAATAGCTATCCTCTAGCCCTCTAGGATTTGAAGCTACTTACATTAAATTATCTTCAGTACCTCAACCCTTATTTTTCCCAGGTAAAGAACTATTCATACCCGGGTCCATTTGAATATGGGTCATTCCTTCTTTTACTCCCTGCACCCCTAAATCGTGTTGCTCCCTTTTTGTGATTTGAAACAACTCTGTGTTTGCTTGAGCTGGACTTTTAACATTTGGTTGGCTGGATTCTGTTCCCCATCTATCCTTCCCTCTACTTTGTTTTAAACGTTCAGTCGTGGTGTTTGCCTTGAGCCATGGGTCATAGGCTAATTTATCTTTTGACTGAGACTTGCAATGAACACACTCCCTGTATTGATGGCCAATGGGCCTACAACAGAAACAAAAATCAGGAAGCCTTTCGTAATACACAAGCATTGGGATGTCTTCTGTTTTGGTGCTTTCTTCGCCTTTCTCCTCTTTTTTCTCCTCGTGTTCGAGAACAACAATCTTCTTTAATGGCTTTGTATTACCCACTGAAATCCTCATCCTCAAAAATTTACCTATGCATTCCTCAGCTACATCAGTTTCAACTTCTTCAACTTTTCCAATTGCTCTACCTAATTTTGCAGCTGTATCTTTTTCCATGCACATAATGGGAAAATCATGTAATTGTACCCAAAAGGATACATGACTAAAGTTTTGCTTCTTGATATCTCCAATTCCCGCAGGTTCAACAAGCATTATCAGCGCTCTATCAAAATGTCATAGTCCACCTACTAGAATTCTTCTTTTGTCATCATTTGACCCAAACCTAAACATAAAAACATTATCTTCGAGTAACTTTATTTAATTTAACTATATAGTCTTGTCTATTTTAGTAACTTTTATGTGGATATTTTAATAACAAAAAAATTTATTAAATATTAGGTTTAATGAGTATTTTGTTGGGTTCAAACAGTCCCACCTAAAATTTAATTACAAAAATTTCTTTAGTTGAACTAATATCTTAGTCAAATATTACATCCATTTCTCTCTCTAAAGTTTTTTTCACCATTTTTTTCTCTTTTCCTCTCTCTCTTCTAGTCCTATGTGGTTCTTATATTTTGAACTTTCTATTGGAGTAAAACCTTTTCTAAAATTTCTTATCAAAAAAATTTAAAAAATAAATGTCACTTTTAAAATTTGCCTTCCCCCTACCCTCGAGTTACTATTTTATGTATATGCTTTCGATGAAGCTTTAGTAATTGGGTTTCTATTCAGTATCTTAATCTCAAAAAATGAGAAGATCAAAAAAAGATATCAAAAGATCACCAACTTCAATATGCAGGCAGTAATTAAGTAAATTAAAAGACGTAGCATTTCATTTTGAAGTTGTTACGATAAAGAATGGGGGGAAAAAAAAAGCAAGCCGCTGCAATTGTAACAATGGAGGATTTGTTAATAAAACTATTACAGAGATAAGATTTAATAGAAAGTAGTGAGAGAAACAACTAATAAAAATTTATTATGGTTATATTAGGAATATTTGTGGCCTTGCCTCTCATATTATAATAAATATTTATGTTGCTACAATAACCCTAATATAAATTAATATTCGTTGTCATGAAATTATTATTATTCTTAGATCCATTAAAATATATTGTTACCTTATAAATGCGAGAACACTCCAATACTCAAATAAAATTTTTAATAAAACATATAAGAACTCTTAAGTGTCGAGAGAATTTCATCAAGGTGTTTTAGTGTATTTAATGCTCGTTGCTAGTGTACCACGTTTAATATTTCGATCACGACATGTGGCGTTGCAAAAATAATGGCTTTATTTCAAGTCCTCGTAGGTACTCTGGAGATATTTTTTGCTCCGAAGCTAGTATTAGGTCATCATGTGCTTCTTTTAATGATCCACGTGATTCCTTTTATCCTAACACCAGCATATTTCTTGCTGAATAACCATGTCAAATGCTCGTTTATCAAGGACATGCGTCGTGATCGTCAGAACATAGTAAAAATATGACATGCTAACCCACGATGCATTTATGGAAAATCAATTGAGAACAATAAATTTAAAAAAATGATAGAAGTACAGAGCTAATTAATAACATTTGAGTTTGAGATGATGAATATTTAATTTTAGAGCAATGTTAAGTATTCCACATTATAAGTCTTAAATTGAGTCTCAATTGATGTGGCATTCATTTATTGAATGGTGATTAAGTAATTTTACTAATTATAAAATTTATTATCTAATAAATGAGTGACGCATAGCATTGAGACTCAAGTTGGGACTCAAATGTTGGGATCCCAAATATTATTGTTAATTTTATGGGTGTAAAGAAAGGAAAGAAAAATAGGTTTAATGGGGACTATTTTAGTGTTAAAAGAGTATTCAAAATAAATTTTGCTTTAAAAATTTTATTCAATAAGGTATGGAGATCGTCCAAAATATATTTTAGGTACAAACTCGTCCGTTTGACATAATAGTGTATCTTATAATGAGACTAACAATTGTGAAATTAACTTATTAAGATAGGATCTGTCAAATTTAATATTTTGAAAAAATTTATCGTCTCATCATAGAACACACCGCTATGCTATTGATAGAGCATATGAGTGATTGGCACAGACCATGGCTTACACAAATATTTCTAACATTTGAATCCTCAAACCCTCCTAACAATGCCACCAGTAGGTATGGAAAATTGCGGGCCTGGGCCAGATTTTTTTAAGCCCAGGCCCATGGTATTAGTTCATATTATTCACGTCTTTTTTAATTATTTTTTTAAATATTAATAAATTTACAATGAATTAATAATTAATAAGATGTTATAATCAACAATGAATTAAGGATTTAAATTTTTTTCTTTTATTTTTTATTATTTTATATATTTTCTATTGAAAAAACAAAGGACTTGAGCTATCCTAGACCTTTTTTCTTGAAAAAAAAACCCTCATGTAAAGGGCTAGACCTAAGCCTGCGGGGCTTGAGTCGAACCCTTTGAGGCCCAAGGCTTGCCACCAGTCTCTTTTGTTGGTCATTGCTAACGAACTAGCCCAGTTGAATACTTTTAAATTGATTGATTGTAATTGCCAATTTCCAAATAGAACAAATTTTTATTGGTATATTGGTAGACTGATTGACAATTGACAACATATGACATAATCAAGTTACTTCCGAAGGAATTTAAAAAAAAAAAAAAGATACAGTGGAAGAACATAGGACTCTTGTGCCAAGTTTTGAAATTCGTCAATAATGTATGGTGGATCCACTGGGGCTCAAATCTCAAATCGAGAAAGTAATTTTGAAAAAGAGAAAATTACTTGAGTTACTAATTAATTTTTATTAAGTCTGTTAAAATAGTTAGCTCAGTTTATAAAAGTAGCCTCATAAACTCATAAATCTATAAAATTTAAACTTTAACATTGAGAAATATAAAAGTCTATACATTAATTAAAAAAATAAAAATCCATAATAACTCATATGAGTAGTTTTATTATTATTTAATTTAGCCCTATTAAATTTATTAAAATAATCTCTATAGATTCATTAACTCATAAAATTTTAATTTTCACATTTTGTCGTTATATAATTTAATCTCGATAAATTATTTTTTTGAATCTATCACTATAATAATATCAATGATCCTTGAACTTCGCTAAAATTGATGTTCAGCTGTGTTGACAAATTCACTGTCACCATTTTTTTTTCTTTTTCAACAATCATATGCATTATCACAATCAGTCATTAACTTAAAACTACCCATAATTATGTATGTTAAGCAAAATTTAGATTTTTATCCTCACTAATAATTGAGAGATATTATTCTCCAAGTAGGTTTTTGGTGTTCTTGGAACATTACTCCTTATTCATTTAATATTTGTCACATGTACATGCACATTATCATACTTGATTGAAACATATACATGATAAAGAACGAATGAAAAAGAAACAGTGCTTCAGGAGCTAGCACCCAAGAATTTTTCCTACTTCATCCAGAACCGTTGGTCTGTTACCACCCGTTTGTATTTTAAATTTTGGTTGAATTTATAGAATACTAAAAATGGTAAAAAAATGCAGTCAAATAATATTCGGTGACTCAGCTGTCTCATCAATTTCAGGAACAATGGTGGAATCATTTTTGCCGCTCGAAAAACTTACGGAAAAATTAGGGTCCCGTGCTTTCAAAGAACTTTTATCTTTGTACTGTGTCAAAAATGACGCAGAAAAGCTAAAGGAGACCTTAACCACTGTCAAAAGTGTGGTTTTGGATGCCGAGGAAAAGCAAGTCCATAGTCACCAGTTAAGAGATTGGCTGGAAAAGCTTAAGGATGCTTGTTATGATGCAGAAGATGTGTTGGATGAATTCGAGGTGGAAGATCTACGAAGTCAAGTCATGAAGCAAAGAAACATCGGAAGAAAGTTATGTTATTTTTTCGGAAGCTCAAATCCGATAGCTTTTCGTTTTAGAATGTGTCAACAAATCAAGAAAGTCAGAGAGAGGTTTGATGAGATTGCAAACATGATGCATAAATTTAATCTCACTCCACGACTTGATGATCGTAGTTGGCGAGTTGTGCACGAAGAGAGGGAATCTACTCACTCGTTTGTGCGTCCATCTGATATCATTGGAAGAGATAAAGATAGAGAAACGATTATTGAAGTACTGATGCAAACAAGCTCTGGCGAAAGTGAAACTCTGTCTGTTATTCCTATTGTGGGACTTGGAGGTCTGGGCAAAACTGCACTTGCACAATTGGTGTACAATGATCAATGGGTAGAAGAGCATTTTGAGTTGAAAATCTGGATATGTGTTTCTGAGGATTTTGGTGAGAGACAAATTATGACAAAGATTATCAATTCTGTTACTGGTCTAAACCAAGGTAACTTGGATATAGACCAATTGCAACGAATCTTGCGAGATTGTTTGAATGGTAAGAGATATTTACTTGTTATGGATGATGTATGGAGCGAAGATCCCAAAGTATGGGACAAATTGAAAAGCTTATTGTCGGGAGGTGCTAAGGGAAGCAAAATTCTGGTAACCACACGCAGCAATAAGGTTGCTTCAATCATGGGCACGATGAGAGGTACTATCGGCTACAACTTACAAGGTCTGCCATTCGAGGATTGCTTGTCTTTGTTTATGAAATGCGCATTTAAAGAAGAGCAAGATAAACATCCAAACCTCGTAAAAATCGGGGGAGAAATTGTGAAAAAATGTGGGGGAATTCCTCTGGCAGTCAGAACACTAGGAAGTCTATTATACTGCTCAACGGACGAACACGATTGGAAAAATGTGAGGGATAATGAGATATGGAAGTTAGAGCAAAAGGCAAATGATATTTTACCTGTTCTGAGGTTCAGTTACGATCAATTACCACCTAGCCTGAAACATTGTGTTGCTTATTGTTGTATCTTTCCGAAGGATTATCAATTTTCAAGTGTTTATTTGGTTCAATTTTGGATGGCTCATGGACTTCTCCATCCTCTTAATGAAAATGATGAACTAGATGATATTGGCATGCGGTCCTTGAAGCAATTATGTTCAAGGTCTTTCTTCCACGATTTGGTACGAGAATTTGAGTTGTTCACTTTCAAAATGCACGACCTCATCCATGATCTTGCGCTGCTAGTGGCCAAAGGTGAATTCCTAATGGTGAACTCTGATTGTCAATCTATTCCCAAAGGAGTCCGCCATTTGACGTTTGCTGGTGCTAATGCATCAAAAATTGATTTTTCAAGCCTTTTATCTGATTTTGGTCGTGTAAGAACCATTTTCTTTTCAATTAATGATGAGAAGACATGCCAATCATTTGTTAAATCATGCATCTCAAAGTCGCAGTTCCTGAGAGTGCTAAATTTAAGTGAGTCTGCTATTGAGGTTTTGCCAAGAAAGATAGGTGGTTTGAAGCACATGAGATATCTTGATCTGTCAGGAAATCGTAAAATCAAGAAACTTCCAAACTCCATTTGCGAGCTGCAGAGTTTACAAACACTGAATCTTGAAGGATGTCTGGAGCTAGAAGAGTTGCCTAAAGACATAAGGTACCTTGTTAGTCTCAGAGTGTTTGAGGTAACCACAAAACAGAAGTCTTTGCAGGAGAGTGGAATAGGGTGCTTGGTTTCTCTTCGTTGTCTGATAATCTCTCATTGCAGGAATTTAGAATATTTGTTCGACGATATAGATCAACTAAGTGTCCTTGGATCATTATTAATTGCTGCTTGTCCCCGTCTAACCTCATTGCCACCTGCTATCAAATACCTCAGCTCATTGGAGACTCTAATGTTTGGTAATTGTGAAAGCCTTAGTCTTAATTTGAGCATGCATTTGGAAGGGGAAGGAAGTCATCAAGCTCGCAATACCACAAGGCCTCACCTTCGGAAGCTTTTCGTTGTGGGACTAACGCCGTTATTGGAATTGCCACAATGGCTTCTTCAAGGTCCTACTGGAACTCTACAGAACTTGTTTATTGGAGATTGTCCCAACTTCATGGCACTGCCAGACTCACTGAGAAATTTCGAAGCGCTTGAAAGTCTTGTCATCCGGAAATGTCCAAAATTGTCATCGTTGCCGGAGGATATGCTTCACCTAAAAAGATTGAGAATTGCAGGCTGTCCTACTCTGAGTGAAAGATGCAAACCGCTAACTGGTGAAGATTGGCACAAGATTGCACATATCGCTCAGATTAAGCTTGATGACGAGATAATTAAATCAAGTGATATTTAGGTATGGATTAATCTCTCCTCTTTTTTCCTCTTTTCATTCAAATTTTTTGCTTTCGAATTTCTCATCCAACTATACCGTTTATAGTTTAATGCTGTGTTATGTTTACCGAACAAAAACTTGTTGAATGTTTAGTTAGTTCAAATTTGTACTAATTTCTTTGGAAACCGCACTGTTCTTGGGGTTATATATGTTTCTAAATCCAAACGGCTCAGGAATTTTCAAAACGGAAGTAATAATGAGATTTTCTTAATTACCCAGTTATCTTCGTACGGAACCTTATTCACATAAAAGAACAGCTTCTGAAATTTCAATTTTTGTTAATATTCTAACTCGCGCGGAAACATCTAACAATTTATCCTCGATTTTCTTTTCTTTTCTTTTCTTTTTCCCCAAATATTGCAGCTTCATTCGGAGAGGTTCAGCCAAGCTACAGAGACAGTGAAATTATTACTGCAATGTTGTTCAGAACAGAGGTTCAACGGTTTTATTGTTGTGTTTAAAATTGCAAGTATTGTATATTCATTACCGTTGATTATGTAATTTATTTATGATAAGCACATTGAGTGATGTATATATGCGTGCCTGTATGAACATGACTGATAACCTTAAATATAAGACCAATAATGTTATAGAATTTCTGAAATTTTCCTAATGTACAATTTATGTAATTTAGAGTCTGTTCTTTCTCCTCCCTCGGTAGTCAGTAATATAATTTGCATTGACTGCATTGCTTAGCTCTACATAATTTGCAGATTATTTTGAAGAATATTGATGTGTTTTGTAATGAAACGGTGGTGTCTGTATTTTGTGCTTTGTGATTGGTGACTTGCATTTTCCCAGAAAAAAATGGAAACGGATAGGCTTCTTGAATTTATCCATTTAGTTTTTTGAATGGTAACCTTTTTATGATATGATTCGCATGTAGAGATGGCAAAAAAGCCCGGGCCTGGCCTGGCCCATCCAGGCCCGCGGGCTTTAGGCCCAGCCCGCCGTGAATGGACTAAGTCATGGGCTGAATTTTTAGAAGCCCACAGTGAATGGGCCTGGATATGGGCTCATGGAAAAAGTCGAGGCTTGGCTCAGGCTTTATATTTTATAAATAAAATTTTTTATTTTATACATTTTGGGCTTTATATTTAAATTTTTTTTATATATTATATATTATCTATTGTATATTTTATCTTTTGTGTATTTAATTATTAGTCTATTATATATTGTATAATTAATTAATCATTTTTAATTTAAGTGTTCCTTTATTTTTTCTATTTTAAATTCTATTAAAAAATTCAAATTAAAATTTTTGTCCCGGCCCCAGCCCATGGGCTTTAGGCCCAAGTCCGGCCCGTCTATGTATGGATGGGCTTTTAGAGGGCTTGGGCCTGCTGTCAATAACTTGGGCTTGGGCTTAGGCTTGAAAAAGCCTGGCCCAAGCCCTTAAATTGCCATCTCTATTCTCATGCTAATCAGTAGCAGTTGGCCTACTAATTAGATATTGCGTTTTGGCCTTGAGGTGAAATTAATGAGCATGTTTCCTGAGGGTTTATTTT
>JAEVFN010000232.1:0-28248 GCA_030449075.1 Murraya paniculata
TATATACTTAACTTTTTAATCCAAGATTATATATATATACTTACTTTTCAATCCAAGATTTTTAAAGTACGAAAAAATTGGAGAAATTATATGATTTAACAGCTAAATTTTATAATTATTAAACTTCATAATTTTTAAATTATTATTTAAATTTTGTCGAACTTTAAAATTTTACATATATATATATATAGGGTAATTTTTAGTCAGGGATCCCTGACTTTAATAAATTAGGGATAATTAAAAGACAAAAAAATAGTGCATTGGAGTCTGTATTTTTTTTGTCTTTTAGTTTATCCCTGACTTTATAAAGTCAGGGATCCCTGATTGAAAATTTATATATATATATATATATATAGATATATATATATATATAGATATATATATATATATATATATATGTATGTAGATGTATATGTATGTAGTATGTATATATATGTATGTATACATATATGTATGTATACATATATAGTTATATATATAGTTATAATATAAATATGAAAAATTAATTGGTTCGGTAAAATGTCACGTTTTATCTTCAACGGTACAGTGTTTTCTTTACTAATGGTTTTAAACGTTAAGACTGAAACGATTACCAAATTGGATCAAGATCACAGTTCTAACATACTTCATATGAGGGCACTCACGTGTCATTCTCATTCTTAACATTGATAAAGGGTTTAAAATTTATTTTGGTGCTTTGCTATAGCTTGATTTGCACTTGCGTTCCCAAGAAAATATTTAGATATTTTCCAAGTAATTTGTTGAAAAAATTGTAAATAGATGTGAAACATTGAAATATTGAAAGTAGTTTTGAAACTTTTGTAGGATTTGATTGAAGTCTAGAAAGATTATTACATATTTTCTAGCTAATTGCACTGGATGCTTGTGTAAGTGGAATTTTCAGTAACTAAACTAGAAGATCATAGCAAAGGACAGATAATATTGAAGCTGGAATAAAAGAAAATCAATTTCTGAGCTCAAGAGATCACAGGAACTCGATCCTCGATCTTTTGTCTGCAATTTATTCTGCTTTTTGACCTTCAAACATGGTGTTAATTTTTGTTCTCTCGGTCTAAACTCGATTTGTCTTCAATCTGTTTGCAGGCAAGTACTAGACTTCTTCAAGAAGTTTAGTGATTCTATCAGCTCCGACCTTCAATTTGTTATTGATGACATTTCTACTGAAGATTCTTCGGCAAGTTGGGGTTACATGGCATTTTAGGTATTTTAAAGAATATATGTTGTTGTATAAATCTTGACTGATGGTGCATCTTACTTTTTTAAATGTTACTTTTTTCCTTGATGAATTTAATAACCAAAGGAAATATTAACAGAATGGAAAAGGAAAGCCATTTCCTTTCAGCAAAGGTTGCAGCTTTTATAAACTGGAGGTTGCGAATGGCAAGAGACAGATAACGTGAGTCAAAGCTTTTGTGTTCAAACTAATTATAGTTTTTGGTGGCCTATTTTTGGTTATCATTTGTTTCTAGCAAAAAGAATAAACATATTTTTCGGTTGCCTGTTTTCTGAAGTTGCAAATCCAGTAGCCTCTCATTCAAGCCTTGAGATACATGCTAAGGGATTTTCTTTTCATTTCAGAATTATGATCATTTAAAACTTGTATGTTTTTACTTTCAAGCGTTACCAAATTGAAATTATGAATTGTTGCTGGAGATACTCACATTGTCATCTAAAATCAGTTATGGACGAGACATTGCTGAACCTGCATTCAAGCCTGGAGAGACAGCTTTGGTACGTACATACATCAGCCTTCATTCTATAACACAATCTCAAAATGCTTTCAGTCCTAATTCACCAGCTATTGAAGAATATGCATAAATTCCTTTAACTATCTGGTTTGTTATTTATTTTTTTATTTTATTTTATTTTATTTTTTTTCCTGTAAAATATGGAGAAACAAATTATTATATCTATGAAGAATATGCATAAATTCCTTTAACCGTCTCCCTTTTTTGTTTTCTTGGCCTGTAAAATATGGAGAAACAAATTAATGTATCTATCTCAAGGTTTCCCAGAAATTAACTACAATGATCACCTGGTCGATTATCAGATTTTTGTTAGAGATTGTACATGGTTAACGAGACTGGTCTCAAATGTATGATAGTCATTTGATGAGCATCCATTTATCATGTTCCCCATGGATTGAAAGTTGTAAAATTTGGCAAGTTATTTTTCCGTTTTTCTTGAGTCTGTCAAGATGCTAGTGAAAGTTGAGTTGCAAAGAGTAATATTAGAAGTGGGTGAATTATGTATTAGCTTTATGCTTATACAGAGTATATGCTTATACAGAGTATTGATCCTCCTTAAACTCTATTTTCTGAGTGCAGGCTGCTATTGGAGCTGTAACTTGGCTGCTGCAACAATTTCCCCAGCTAGCAGACCGGCTGTAATTGAAAATAGCATTTCACTTTAGTCAAATTAGTAGGTTCAGTTGTATACACTACTACCTATACCAACATGGACAAAAAACTCAATTTCTGATCCATATTTTGTGAGTACCACCAAATGGTCTTTGACAATGTTAGCTATTGTTGATGTGTATAAAGTACATCTTTTCCATGTAATTCAACTTGGCTGAATGAATTGAGCATCATATTCTCAACTGCTAACATATTTCTATATTTACAGTTGCATAATGTATTGAGACATATGATACATTACAAAGGAGAAAGAAAATCATAATGGATATCAACTACATGTGGCATAACCCGTATAAAAATTCTCTTCTTCATCTCTTGTGAATCATATTGTTCTATATCAATGTTGTTCAATTATACATTATGAATACAAATACAATATTGAGCCTGATCAGAGATGCACCTATTTTCATAAAGGAGTGCCATTATCATTTCCTCTCCAAGCATGGCGAAGGCAGCAAGAAAAAACTGAACTACCAAAAGAATCCGAGATTCAGAGGGATGGAATTTCGATAGTTCTATCTGGCAAAAGCTCTCCCGTGTTGAGCTCTAATGGTAATAAGTTGCCTTATAGATAAATAAGCAAGACACCTGGATTTTGACAAAATTATCTACTTTCATCCAGTTTCTTCAAGAATTTCATCCTCTGAACAAAATTCCTCCTTGGCAACATAACCAGCATCTTTTATTAGCTCAGTTAATCCACCCAATAAAGGGTAAATCTCTTGTGCCTGAAGGTTTGATGTATCATCCACCAAAAATGGAGAAAATCCACTGCCCGCATCAACCCAAGCACAACCAGGAGTCTTCCTTACGCCCAAGTCTCTCATGGATGTCCTCACCTTTGCTAGCTTATCCCAACAGCCAGCAGCAGCATACATATTTGCGATCAGCACATAGTAACCCGAATTTTCAGGTCTTGTTTCCAATAATTTCTCAGCTGCCCATTCCCCAATATTTGTATTTCTATATATTTGGCAGGCACCTAAGAGAGTAGCCCACATGGCAGAGGTTGGAGTGTGAGGCATTTTTGCAATGATCTCCTTGGCTTTATTTAACAAACCAGCCCTCCCATATAGGTCAACCATGCAAGCAAAGTGTTCCAATTGTGGGAATATACCATAGATGCTAGTCATCCTCTCAAACTGCTTTTGACCTTCAACCACTAGACCTGAATGGCTGCAAGCTGTTAGAACTGCGACCATGGTTACATGGTCTGGTTTGATGCGATTCTTGTTCATCTCTTCAAATAGTTTCAGAGCTACTCGCCCCTCTCCCTGGATCCCATATCCAGAAATCAAGGAAGTATAAGTCACTTCATCCCGTCTGCTCATCAAATCAAACACTCTTTTTGCTTCTGCAACTTTTCCCGATCTTGCATACATCTCCACAAGAGAATTCCATAATAACAAATGTTCATTGAACATCGCGCGCCTTAGAATGTAGCAATGGAACTCTTTACCATGTTGTAGATTAGCTACTCTAGCACAAAGAGGCAGAATGCTCGCAATTGTCACATAATTTGGTTCCACCCCAGAACGAAACATCTCTCTAAAAAGAAATGCAGCATCCTCAGCACGATCCAAGTGAGTGTAACCAGAAAGCATGGAGTTCCAGGTAATTATACTTTTTCCTGCTGTCATCTTAAACAAAATATAGGCATGCCTAAGGTCCTTGCATCTTGAATACATAGTGATCAATGCATTCCGAACATTCTCATACTCACCATAACAGCCACGAACAGCAGAACCATGAATCTCTTTACCCAATTTTAAGGCCCCAATATGGGAACAAGCTCCTAAACCAATAACAGTTGCGACTGAATCCAAATGAGTATCCTGTGTTCTCATCTGGGATAACAACTCGAGGACACCCTTGAAATTGCCTGTTCGCAAGCAACCTCCGGCTATGGTGTTCCAAGTTATGACATTCACTTCAACACCTTCCTCCTGCATTTCAACAAACAGTTGAAAAGCCTCCTTCCACAATCCCTTGGAAGCATAAACAGATATCATTGTGTTCCAAGAAACAGCGTCTCTCTCGAGCATTTCATCAAACAACCTCCGCGCAACATCCACTTGCCCGAACTTTCCATACATCGAAACCAATGCATTATGCACAAACAAGCTCCATTCATGACAAGCATCAATACACCTATGAACCTCCCTTCCAAAATCCACATCCAACATTTCACCACACGCCTTAAGCACAGATGGGTATGTAAAATTATCAGCTCTAATCCTCCTACTCTGCATTTGTTTATAAACACATAACGCCTCTGTGTAAAACCCATCTCTAACATACAAAGATATAAGCAAATTCCAAGGCAAAGGGTACCAAATATTAGAACTTTCAACAACAAAACGAGCATTATTGTAAAGACTAAAGCTTGAGTAAAAAGTTACAAGCTTGGGAACCAAAACGGGATTTTTTTCCAAACCGAAAGCGATTGCACAAGCATGAAGCTGCGTCCCCTGCGCTAATGCTTTAACCTTGCCACAACAAAAAATAACATGAGCAAATGAGTCTAACATAACATCATGAGAGGCAGCATCAAGCCTGATTCGAGTAAAAGCTTCGAATGCTTTCGATAAATTGCCCCGGCATGCAAAATCTTTGAGAGTTGCAAGAACATTAATTCTCATAATATGTTCATTATTGATGGGCTGTTTCCATTTCTTGGGTATAAATTTCTGAAGTTGAGACACAGAGAGGCCATTGAGAATGAGACGAGATGAAGATGGCGGCATACACTAACATGGTAAGTGGCAAGCGAGAACATCGCTGACGATTTACTCTCATTTGCTGATTTGTTAAATTTTGGCCAAATGGTGGTTATAATTTTGATTATTGAGCTTTTAGTTCGATGAATGAGTGGATAGTCATCGGCGCCGACGGCTTTAATCGTGTGGCCTTGCCGCCTCCTTGAGAAAGAATCAAGGGTTTATGCGGGGTTTAGGCGACTTGCAAAAGAAAGTCACGTAATTATGCTTTAAAAATTACATTTGAATCCTTATAATTTATCATAATACATGTTTAGAACCTCATGTTTCTAAAACTCTCATTTCACCGTCCACGTGGTGAATTTTTTTCTTTGCTCCGGAGTCTTTCCAATTTACTATTCTTGAATGGCAAAAATTGCAAAATTTAGCAAACCCTTCATACGCTATGTTTTTATTTTGACTTAAGATGAGGAATGTATTCCTATATTTAGGAAAAGGGTTTTAATTGCAAGAAATTTTAAAATATTTCTAATGTACCATATTAATTATATAATAAATAAATAAAATTATGATATGTGTATATTTATTTTAAAAAATCAGCATTTAATTAATAATTATATAAAATTTAATTACATATATTGTTCATACATTGATTAGTTATATCACCTCAAATTTATTCTAAAATTCCTTCTAATTATGCCCTTAAATTCCAAGTCCCAACTATAAACATAACGGCAGAATAATGTATGAAGCATTGCAAGATCAAAAAATGGATTGAGGCCATGAAGGAGGAATATAATGCTTTGATAAAAAATGATACATGGTCATTAGTTCCTAGAACAGCTAATTAGAAAGTAATTGGTAAGAAATGGGTACGTAAGGTGAAGTATAATACAGATGGAAGTCTAACTAAATACAAAGCTAGATTAGTAGCTAAGGGTTTTTAGTAGGTTATATGAGTAAATTACTTTGAAACCTTCAGTCCAGTAATCAAACCAGCCACTGACATGGTGATCTTAAGCTTAGCTACTATGAACAAGTGGAAGATAAGGTAAATTGATGTGAATAATGCCTTTCTTAATAGAGATTTGATAAAAAAGGTCTTTACGGAGCAACCAGCATGTTTCAATGCTAAAAAACCAGACTATATGTGTAAGCTTCATAAATTCCTCTATGAAAAAATACCAAGCTCTAAGAGCTTGGTATAAAAAGCTGAAAAGATGTCTGCTATAATGAGGTTTCATAAACTCTAGAGCTGATTCTTCTTTGTTCATTAAGAAAACTAATCAGTCAATGATTATGG
Organism: Murraya paniculata; assembly: GCA_030449075.1. Taxonomy (NCBI): domain Eukaryota; kingdom Viridiplantae; phylum Streptophyta; class Magnoliopsida; order Sapindales; family Rutaceae; genus Murraya; species Murraya paniculata. The sequence goes on from JAEVFN010000232.1 coordinate 6,465, forward strand.
TGTTGATATATGTTGATGACATCTTGGTTACAAGATTAAATAGTATTGAGTTGGAGAATTTCATTACCAAATTCAGTACTGTCTTTGCATTAAAAGATCTTGGTATTCTTTCTTATTTTCTGGGCATATAAGTCTTATATGATGCAGACTATGTTTATCTGTCCCAAAGAAAATATATCAGAGATTTGTTGTCAAAAGTTCAATTGCTTGAGTGCAAAGGTATTGATACTCCAATGAGCACAAGTGTCAAATTGCAAAAAGAAGCTCAAGGTAGTCTTGGTCATTATATTAAAGATCCTACACACTATAGAAGCATAGTTAGGGGAATGCAATATCTAATATTAACAAGACCAGAGATTGTTTTTGCTATGAAACTCAATCAGTATGTTTCAGCTCTTACATTACAACATCTTATGGCATGTAAAAGAGTCCTAAGGGATTTAAAGAGCACTCAAGATTATGGGCTCAAATTTGTCCAAGATGGAGATATGAAACTCATAGCATTCACAGATGAAGAACTGTGCTGAAGTCCCAAACCAGTTCTGGGCTCGAGAACAACACTTTGTGGCCTTACCATACAAAGACGAATGGACTATGCCACATCAGACTGCATCACACCATGCCACATGATGAAAAACTGTGCAAACAGGAGATCCAGGCCCTGTTGGATCTCAAGCTCATCAGGCCCTCTAAGTCAAATTGGGCCAGCCCAGCCTTTTATATAAATAAACATTCTGAATAGGTACGAGACAAAAAGAGATTAGTCATCGACTACAGGAAGCTAAATGATTTTTTTTTTTTTTTTATGTGTTGGCTTACAAACGAAACCCTCTGTCAAACACCTCTCTAAAAAATGAAATCCCACACTGACTTTAACTGAAATCCTTCGCCGTCGTTGCTCTCTGCTGCACTGGAGTCTTAAGCCATTGCTAAACCCCTCTCTGACCGAATAAGACCGAAACTTCAGTCGTTGAAGAAGACCCAACTCCTAGCTACATGAAATCAAAACCTTCACTTGCTGTCCCATAAAAAAAAACCCTAACCATTGCAATCATTCGCTGTTTCGATCACGGTTAGTGAGGTTGTGCCACTCACTCACCGAAGGAAACACTTTCTGTTGTTCAAAATTCAATTCTCTTAATCATTGTTGAAGAAACCATGTCGATTGCTTGCTATTGCTATTTATTCATGGTTAGTGAAGGTTTTAGTTTTGATTCTTGATTTTGACATTTAAAAAAAAAATATTAATTTTTTTTTAGATTGGTAGTACATATATATTCGGGAAATTTGAGTTTATTTTAATGGTGTTTTGTAATTGGTCGATACTTTTATCGTGTAAATTTGTAGTTATGTTTGTTGGTTTTGAAAGGCAATGTTTGTTGGAAGGCGACGATTCAGTGCAAATTTCCAACTTTTATTTAGAATGATTAAAGTTTCGGTATTCATTCCATTTTTTACTACTTTCGTCACTTTGATAGCTCTCCCTGATATGAACCTCAAAGATATCTTGCTGTGTATACTCGCGTTCATGCCAACAGGTCTTTATCACTTTGATTGCTCTCCCTCATGACCTTTAAAGATATCTTGCTGTGTATACTGGCATTCATGCCAACAGGATGGAGACTACTACTGGTCGTTGAGAGTGAACCATTTAATTAATTAAACCATAGTAATTAATTGAAAATAATGTTTATCATTTCTAATAACTAACTTTTTTTTTCCTTTTTGTGGATGCCTAGTACTATATATGTAGATTGCGCAAGCTTGTAAGCCAGTGATACAACATGGTGGAAATTGGGGATCAATTAGGACACTTGCTTGTGGGTATGAAACAGTGATGGGATTCCTTCTATTCACCCCTATTGCATTCTTGGCATGTCCCATTTGTTTCAATATTTCAAACAAGAATATTGTTCAACCAACCATTCAGTTGAGGCATATAGGTTCCTCATATTCTTGGAGGATAGAGGAAGGAGAAGGACAAGTCCTCCAAAAGTAAGAAGTAAATGCATGCATACATAGATATATCCATCATCTCAATCAATCAATCTTGTAATTTGTATGTATGTATGAATATGTGCGTGTGTGTAGAGAGAGAGAGAGGCTTTCATTGCCTTTAAATGACACTGTAATTTTCTTCAAAGTAGGTACTGTTTACATTTTGTTATTCCTGAATTTAATCTCAGATACTTAAGAAATACCAAAAAAAAATATATAAAAAATAAAAAATTAACCAAATAGGAAACTGATAGTAATAGAGTACAAATTGACTTGTGGGTCTTGAAGATGAATATCTTATTTGATACTGCGTGAAAGTATTGAATTTGGACTTATATCTCTTTTTTAGAATTAATTAACCGCATATATGAGATAGTTACAAGTCATAGTTGATAATAAAGTTGTAGAGTAGATTTTTTTATTACCAGTCGATTCAACTGGCAAGATATAGAGGAGTTGTACAAGAGATTGTGGTTCTAATCCTATATTTTTAAGTAGTACTAATGTACTGGTTTAAAGAAACTTATACTCTTAATTAATAACTAACTACTGTCCTCTTTGTAGGGTTTGAAAAAAAGAAAAAATGTTACATACATAACATATGCATGTTTTAATATTTTATTTCATTTTCTTTATTTTAGAAGCACTCAAAATGAACTTTGAAACATAAACTTTTGATGGTCTGATGGTCTAACCATTTTTCATATTGAACTATTAACTTGATCAAATAAATCCAACTAGGAATGAAGCTATTACTTGTGTAAGAGGCAAACCAATCATCTTCCTTGAATTTGTGGATATATTCAAATTGTGCCAAGGCAGCATTAAATCACTAGAGTTTGTGTCTTAGTGTCTACTAGCTCTAAGTGAGGAACACAGTCCGAGTATTTTTAATCATTTCTAATACCTTACTTCAGAGAAGGTGAAAAAGGGGTCTCTCCTTATTTTTTACTCAATATTTTCATATTCTATTATACTTGTATCTTTTTCCTTTTTGAAGATATTGTTCTTAATATTTTCATGTGTAAATGCTTACTTTTCACTTGGAGCTGTTGTATTTTGCTATTGGAAAAGAACTACATTTGGCATAGCTTTGGTGTGGATGTTGTTGAATGCTGAGTACTTTGGATATTTTTATGGATAATAAAGTTCACTAATTTAGTTCACTGGTTCACTGGTTTTGGATTTGATTTCGTTTATTAATTTATTTTCTTTCATATAAATTTTATAATTTAAATTTTAAATTAAAGAAGTTAAAATTGCATAATTTTTTGTTTTAACTTAACAAATAAAATAATTAATGAATTTTTAAAAAAATTTATAATAGGAAATACTAGGCACAACATATGACACGTAACTTTTGTCCAAAAATAATAATTACAATTTTAATTTCATAAAATTTAAATTTTTTATCTAAAAATTTCTAAACAAAATGAAAACTTAAAAAAACAAAATCAATTTCTCTCTCCTATAAGTAGCATGACAGTATCATGACAAATAAAATTTCACAACTTCTAATGAGTTTTTATCTGTCATCTTTTCTTGATGCTGGCTATAATGACGGTGAGGATAACAGTCATCTACCTCTCTAAGATGACAATTTTTTGCCTGTAGCTCGTAACAGGTCCTTGTTCTTTTAGTGATACAACATCTGAATTAAAATAACTATATATAAATAAATGAAAGTTGGGTACCTTTAAAAACTAACTGAAATTTATGTTGATTAGAATAAACACAAACAAACAAACATATAAACAAAAACGAAAGAGACTGCGGCAGAACTATCACTGTGTATTGTAAAACTTCTTACAATCTCTTCGGATTTCACATGCAAGCCTCAACTACATATCCACAAACCAAAACACTTTTCCATTATTACAATGTTGCTTAACATTTTTTGTAGACGCATTGAAGAAATGTGCAAGGGAATCAAAGTACGTAAAATCAATTTTGGCTCTAGCTTATGTATTTATTTAGTGAATAATTGTTGGAAATTTTTTTTTTTTTTTATTATTAGAAAGTTTACCTTTCAATCAATTAAACTAGAAAATAAGTACATGAATTGAGTTGGATATTGTCCCAACCATATTTCAGGCTCTAATTTGTCAAGAGCCAGTTTAGCCATAGAATGAGCTAAGGAATTACATACTCTCTTTGTATGCTGAAACCTAACATTTATCAACCTGTTCATAACTCGTTGAATCTAAAAAATCACCCAACAGATTTCTTTTCTACTTCTGTTTTATGAAGGCATAAATTAACTACCTCCTGTGAACTATCAATGAAATGTGGCCAATAATAGAGCCTGCAACTTCTATGCCCCGAAGAGCTGCTTCAGCCACTGCAAAAGCAACATCACCGGTGATCATTGATCTCTTCATTCTAGCTACTACAAGTTCCCCATTTGAGTTTCGAAGTATAATTCTCAGCCCTAAAATCTGCTGCTATGCTCTCATTGTTGTATCTAAATTGATTTTGATCCATCCTTCCGGCAGGGGACTCCATTTCATAAGATTTACTGCTGCCTGTCTTGGACTTTGCTACATAAAAGGCATTTCAGTTCTTTTGTATGACTCCACAATGGATTCTGCTTTAGCCACTGATCATTGAGAATCTTCACTCTTGTTTTCAAAGTGATGAAGATTCCTTGCATGCCAAGCTACCCAGCAAAGTGCAACTATTAGTTCCATTTCAGCCTTACTCCTTTTCTCATCTAACTGTTGTAATCCACTTAACAAATCCTATGAAGCGAGGGTATAAGCATCCTTGCTGAATAAAGAGAGCCTCTATATCTTATTTGATAACTTGCAACTAAGAAGGGCATGATTAAAAAATTCTGCTTGTCTTCCACATCTCTAACACCATGGATCTTGAAGAATTTTTCTCTTCCATAAATTTTTAGCTGCGGTCAGTAAATTCTTTGATGCTCTCCATATAAAAATCTTTACTTTTGGTAATTCAACCTCCATATGACATTCTATAATGCTTGAGAGTTCTCCGAGCTACAAGGTGAATCTGAAAACTTTAACCTTGAAGTTTCTCGATAACAAATCTTCACTTAGTGGTTTGCTCATTTATCATAGTGCTGTAGGATCTAATCAGCACTTGGGAGCTCTTGGAAGAGGAATTTTTAAGATCATCTTTGCATCTTCTGGTCTGAAATGCTACCTGATCTCCTCTTCTTTCCATTTGTTATCTATGTTAATCAAGAAAGCAACTATAGCGTCAGCTGCCAAGGTTGGTAGATATATTTTTCTAAAAGTCTCAGGCATGTGGATCCAATTGCTATTGTATATCTTCACTTTTTCTCTATAGCCTACTCTCCATCTATGTCACTAAGAATAATATGCTTTTGCACACAGTACTTCTGCATATGCAAGATGGTTTGTAGCCAATCTTGGAAGTAAGAAAATCTGAATCTTTTGAAGTATTTAGCTTTCAAAATGTTAGCCACAAGAGAATTTGGAGATTGTATGATTCTCTAGCCCGAGTTTGCCACTAAAGCTTGACCAGCCTCGAAAGCTTAACCCTCCTCTCTTTTTTGCTTAATATATGCTTTTCCACTTGGCCCAATGATTTGATCTATGATCTCCTTTGCAACCCCACCAAAATCTAACAATGGATTTTTGAATGTCTTCATACAAACCAACAAGAAACTTGACAAGCAAGCACAGTTTAAGCCATTGCCTTACTGAGAATCTCTCTCTCTTTTCTTAAAATTTCAAAAAAAAAAAAAATTACTTGGCCAACTAGAAATTTTCCTCAGAATTCTCAAGTTGATATCATTAAAGAAACTCTTTTTCTTTCTGCCCACCATGGATTGTAAGCCAAGACATCTTTTATGTCAAGCAAAACATTCAATTGAAAGATATTATTGATGGTAGAAATCTGACCAGCCTGCAGATCGCCTGAAAAGAACATGGATGCTTCTCTTAATTGAACATCTAACAATCAAACACAGCTTTCAGGTTTTTATCAGTCCCTTATTGAAGCCTTTGTGAAGATTAAGCTGCAATCAGCAAATAGAAGATGTGCGATTGTCAAGTCCCTACTGAATCATAGCCCGTAAATGCTTTAATTTGCTTCAACTTATGTCAAAAGATTGAAAAAAGTTTCCACATATATAATAAAGAGGTAAGGAGATAAAGGATAGCCTTGTCTAAGGCCCCTTTGAGGTAATACAAGATCCTTAGCAGCTCTCTTAATCAAAACTGAAAAAGATACATAGAAATACATCTCATTATCAGATTAGTTCACTTTGAAGAGAAGCATAATGTATACATGAAACTCTACAAGAAACTCTATTCTACTCCATCATATGCCTTGTTGATATGAGCTTTAAGAGCTACCAAGCCTTTCTTTTTTCCCTTACCATGCCAAATGTTATGGAGACACTAATAACCTATACTTATGTTGTCTGTAATGAGCCTATTTGGAATAAAGGCGCTTTGAGCAGGAGACATTACATGATGTAAAATCTGTTTAAGTTTATTAGCTATTGTTTTAGCTATAATTCTGTAAATAACATAGCACAAACTAATAGGCATATATTCTGTTACATGTCTAGGCATAGCAATCCTTGGAATCAAAGCAATATAAGTATGATTGATAAGGGCTATATTACCTCCTTCGTTGAGAATTTGCAGACAGGTTGCTGTGACTCATTGTTTAACAGCTGTCTGGTGTTTTCTATCTAGACCGACCGTTTTTGTTAGCCGTATTTGCTCTAGAGCTGCTGCAACTTACTCCTCTGAAAAAGGTTGATCTAGTTAAGCATTGATGGTTTAATTCATTTTTTAACTATTCTAATTTATTTTTTTTCGCCAAACTCCTCATTGCTCTATTATTTCAACTCCTTTTTATTCCTCATCTACTTGGATCTATCCACTTCTGATGAACAATTTCTGTAATAAGGACTTTATATGTCTTTGTAGTGGACCCTAGGGAACGTACGCTTCTTATATCTTAGCCCTCTTCCTCGTTCTTCAATTTCCATAAGCACTAGGTTATGGTCAGATGACCACATTTGAAAATTCACTACTGTTAACTTTTGGAAAGCACTCCTCCATTCTCGATCAAATAAGGCTCATATCGGTTATTTGACCATGTAGAAGGCATCGTTTACATCGTAAATCAGCTAATCCACAATCCTTTTATAGCCTCTCTAAATGCACTCACCATAGATAAACTTTATCATTACCTCTTATCTTCTCATTAAGGTGCATAATTTCATTAAAGATCCCCAAAACGAATCCAAGGCTGAGATGATAAGCTAGCTAACCTTCTCACTAATGTCCGCATATGTTGCTTCTGCCTTATTTCTCGGTAGCTTCCGTTTTCATTGTGAACCACTGCATGAATGTGGTGCTTCCTAAAAGGCTTTATATCGACTACAACATCTATACTGTATAACATTGCCAAATCCCCTCTTAACTTATCGCTGCAAAACAATTATCTATTCTCAACCTTTTACTTTTGTACTGCGTTTGCAAAGCCATCAGTTTTACTTCACATAAGAACAAAATTGAGGCTTATGCAATTGAAGAATTTCTTTGATTTCAAAAACATCCGGTCATTCCCTAGCCCCCAGACATTCTAGGTTAAGATTTTCATGGCCCCCACTGTTGGTTCGTCCATAAGATTTGAGTATTCCTTTTCTAGGTACTGCTATAAAATGAATTAATAATTATCCTTTTCTACTCCTTTTTGTTTCTACTCCTTTTTGTTTTCAAGTAGCCTTTAAAAAAGTTCAAAGCCATGAAACTCAATCATTCACCGAACTAGATTATTAAGACACTAGGCTGCACTGGAGTCCCACCTTTAGAAGAGTTGATTCTTGAAGGATGTACAAATTTGTGTGACATTCACCCATCTTTGCTATTTCACAATAAGCATATAATATTTAACCTGAACGAATATTTTGCCAGTTTTATTTGAGCAGTATAAATCTTTGGAGAGCGCTACGCTCATAGCCTAGATTGTGTACCCCCCCACTATACGAGACAAATGGCTGATGAGTGGATGAATGAGAACTAAGAGATAATATGTAGAAGTCTTAAAATTTTAAGTTTTTTCTTGGTGTGAGTCATCGGTGAGGACATCGTCAGGAATTTCTGATTGAAAAATTATTTATATTGAAAGCTAATACTAATGTTAATGATGCATGTTTGACGTGAGATTGTTTCTCAAGTATTAGAAGAAAATCACAAAGTTAGAACTCCACTATCTCTTAAACATCAGGAATTGATCCTTCTTGATGATGTTGATGAATTCACACAGTTAGAAAGTTTAGCCGGAAGGCTTGAAAAATAAAATCATTATAACCATCAGGAAAAAAGAGACGTACTTGATAAATGTATAGGTAATAACCGTTAATATAACGTGATCTTCTGGAGCTCTCGATGCAATCCGTCAGCTCTTATTTTTGGATTCTTCTCTTCGGCAATGGTAATTTATTTTGTTGAAATTGTGTTTTGATGTTATTTCGTGAATGCAAATATATGTGAATCCCAACAATTAATTTCTTGCTTAATGCTAATGTTTATTTTTATCCCATTCCAAACATATTAATATAATTATTGTTTTCCCTTTCAAAGAAATATGTAATTATTTTTAGAAGTGATATGCTCTCGAGCATATTTTTTTATGTAATTTAATCATTTTCATACTTTTATACGAACATCACGCATGAATTTTTTTATTTTTATAAAAAAAATTCTATATTATATACATTTATTGCCTTTTTTTTTAATGTACATTTATTGCATTTTCAATGTGATGTTTAATAAGAATATTTATTATTAAAAAATTCACTGAATATAATTTTTTTTATTGATTTTAATATTACGATTATTCAAAAAGGAGCATGTAAGCTACTATGCAGTGATTGTTCTAGTTGTGATCAAGGGCGACTACAACAAATAAATTCATTGGGGGCAATATTGTAATAAAAATTTCAATTTGTTATTGAAAATAGAAATTTTCCGTCACTACAAAGGAAAATTTGTAAAATTGATTCATTTTTCTCACCCACTTTATAAATAACTATTAGTTATGGTGAACCTCTTTTAATAGCGGGTGGTGATAAGAAAAATTCATTCTCTTTCTGTACCCATTTAATCTCTTTCTTTTTTTTTTTCTCATTTTTCTCATTTTAATAACTGATTTTTGATATTTTATTCTTCTTTCATTTTTTTCTCTCCCTACAACACTGTCATTGTAAATTGTAATTTTAAAGTCCTAAAGTCATTTTTGTCCTTTCAGTGTCAGCATTAGATTAACGGTTATTATGTAGTTATTTAATATTTTATAATTTTTAAAGTTTAATATTATGAAGAAAGATGGTTTGATTTAGACTCTCAGTTGTTTGGAGACCGTTGAACCACTCGACGAATGTCCAGGAGTGAGACAGCTGCAAGTGATACACGAGCCACACGTGCAAGTCACGTGGCAAAAAGCAATAAATAGGTCACAATACTCTACGCGTTAAAGACCACAAAACGGGCGAGGGAAGGTGCCGTTTTGTCCCTTGATTGCGCCGTCACGGAGGTTCTGAGGCACCGCCAACCAATCCTCGGTGTCTCCGCCTCTCATTTCTCTCTGAATCGAATAGAACAAAACGATCCGGAGCTTTTTCAAGTCCTCCTACGGCGTCGTTTTTCTCCGTCGATCACAATGTCGGCGATTTCAAACTTTGCCGCGTCTCCGTTCAGCCAAGGCGCCGTTGATTTCGCCGGCAGGAAGCTAAAGTGCGAGTCCTTTTTCGGCGTAAATTTGAGGATTTCAAGATCTTACGAGGTATACAATTACAGCACTGCTGAACTGAGAATTCAAATGTCTTCAGTTTTAGCTGAATTTGAATACAAATGTGTAATTGTTAGAAAGTTACCGGCCAAAATAAATTGTATGATTAGTGGAAACTTTTGTAATGTGAATTTGGTAAAATCGTAATTATTTTATTTTGTTTTGTCCTTGTAGAATGATGCATTACGTGTCTCTCCGTTAGCTCTTGGTCAATCAAGCAGTGTTGCTAAACGTACAAATGTACGTATGGCATTAGTAGACGAGAGGCTTGCTCGAGTTGGCAAAGATGTGATTGAGCCTTCTGGAGTCTTGGTAGTAGAAAAGCTTATGTTTGAAATATGCTCGTGTTTGTTTAGTTACCTTTCATTATTAATTCTTTTACAATATATGGTAAACAGTCTGATTTTTGTTTGCAGGCATATGATCTTATTCAAGGAACACTTGTAAGTTTTATGAATCCCTCAATTTACAGTTTAATACAAGTTACCGTCTCTCGGGGGGTGGGGGGAGTGAGATGTTCTACTAGAGATGCTGACATTTTTGTTTGATCCTTCTCACTGTGTATAAATATGCATGTAAACTATTTGGTCTTGCAGGTAAGATGGAGCTCAATGATGGACAAATCAATACCCGATCCACCAACAGCTGTTCTCTTGCATGGCATCCTTGGGAGTAGGAAAAACTGGGGTATTTATTTTTTAATTGTTTTAGTCTATTGGCATTGTTCTACTTGCCAAAATGGCTCAGAAACATAATTGCATGGCTAAGAGAAATAGTTTAAATGGGCAACTTGAACAGACAAAGGATGAGTACTACCATGTGATGTCAACGACTTGATAATATTTAGACATGTAATTCAGTTTCTTGTCATTCTGTATGCACCTCTTTTTCTGCATATGTTTGGCAATGTGATAAGTACCGTTAATGGGCTAAAATGAATCTTTTATTGAGCTCCCTTTCTTGAATTGAAAGCACCTATTCAATTTAATTATTGGGGGAAAAAAATTGTATTAGAATGTGATCTCTGAAACTTAACCCAATTTTATGTGACTTTGGCAACAAAAAAAGGATTGGCTTATTATTTTGAGGTTTAAGAAGTGGTTTGTGGATGATAAGTCCTAAAGTAATATATGGATGTGTGTGGGTGTTCAGAGATGACAGTCAGGGAATGTAAAGTTCAATGGGTATAAATTAATGCATGTCTTTTGTACTTCTGGGCTCCGGTTATTACTTAAACACAAACTATTCTTTACTTGCCACTGTCTTTCTGAAATACATGTTTCATGTCCTGCTGTATTCATGCTTTTCTGGCCATAGTCTGGGTAATGCCAATAGTTATATCCTGAAAATGTCTAAATTAGTTAAAAACTGAATGTGCTACTTTTATTTTGTTTTATTTCTTTCATTAAAATGTTGTGAGCAATGGGTTCCATTTATCTCCTTTTCTCGGGATCGTTTATCATAAATTGTAATAAAAAATGTTTCTTCTTGTAGCTTTTTCTTATAAAATAGTTGCTTTGAATTGTTTCTGATTAATTTTGAACAGCACAGGAACTTTTGCCCGAAGACTGGCGCGAGCATATCCAACATGGCAGGTATTCTTAAGTAAACTTTATGCTTACTAGATTATTCTATTTTGTACTTTTAGATGTGTTGATGAGTGTGTGTATGCATGTGTCGTGTGTACGGAAAAAGTCACTGGAGTTGTAGCACTCTGTGCCCTGTACTACAGCATTTTTCTCAAAATTCCAGTGGCAGTGATGTATCTTGCATTGTTTCATTATTTAATTCAGATAATATATGTACATGTACACACACACACACACACACACACACACACACACACACACTATATATATATATATATATATGTATATATATATATATATATAGTGTGTGTGTGTGTGTTTGTGTATATTTTTTACCTGTAATATTGTTTTATTGTTTCATTATTTAATTCAGATAATTTCTGACATCAGCTCTAAGGTAATTGCATAAATAATTGTGACTTTTTGGGAATTATGAGAAACTTACTTGTTCCTTGTGGTCCTGTTGATCCAGTTTCTCCTAGTGGACCTGCGATGTCATGGTGATTCAGCATCAATCAAGAAAAGGGGGCCTCATACTGTTGCCTTAACCGCCCTTGATGTCTTGAAACTGGTGCACAGTTCTAGAGTGTTGGTTATGAATCTTATGCAAACATTATGTCTTTACTCATTCTGCCTTTTCTGAAACTGAGATCTAATTTATCTTCAATTCTGCATTAGCTAGAACACTTCTCCTGCCATTTGCATTGTTGTGTATGGTTTCTGTATCATTTAATATGTTCCATCTGCTTCTGCACCAAGGAATGCTATAATATTACCCACCAGTTACTCATATACTTCCTTGCTTTAACTGGATTATCCACCTCGATATGAAAAATATCTCAGATTCAAGTTTGTTGGTCATTAGATGACTACTGGATTCGGTATGTAAATTTCTGAATTTGTTGTATAGATCTATAATTTGATCGGGTACTGGATGAATGATTATGAAATCAACTTAAAATTCTTAAGTCTAATGTGTTTAGGAATAATGTAAATCCATTTCATTTAGTTAGATAATTTGTTGATCCTATAAAACGTTAATGGTTGTTCTGCCTTGTTCTTGCGCTATCGAGAAAAACATAATAAGCTCTCGTAATCTAGAATTGGGGTTTATAGCTTTCCTTTCCTCCTGGCTTATTATCTAGCACATTAGTAGTCTGACATGCCAATGTTTTGGTGATTTATTTAGATAAAGTTAAGAGTTAATTCTTTTAGGTTTAGTTGGAATCCACCATTGATGTAATTCTTGTTTAGTTAAGCAATTAATGAATAAGAAAAAATGAAATCTTTAGTTTTTCAGCTTAGGATGCGATGTGTTCCTTTTGATATTATTGAAGTGAAAATAAAATAAAATCCTATTGTTTAAAAGGAAAAAACATACATGTAGATGCTGCTTGATCGAGATTTTTTGGCTTTTATTTTCATTTTTCTAAGTATTTGTTTCACCTTTCAATTGGGTTAGGTTGCTCAACTTAGAATAACACCCAGAGTTTTAGTTGGTCACAGCTTTGGAGGAAAAGGTATTTTAGTTTTTTTTTTTTCTGCATTCAATTTCCTCAATGACAAACAATTGAATATGATAGTTAAATTACATAATGTTTCAGGTGGTTCAAGTGCTTAATATGCTTCATAATTATCTCTGCAGTTGTCTTGAGCATGGTGGAACAAGCTGCCAAACCTCTTGCACGCCCAGTCAGAGTAAGTTCTCTCGCTAGAAATTGCAACGTTGATTTTAGCCTTTGAACTACCGATGCAGATGTTGACTCTAATTGTTATTGAAACTTTTACAGTGTTGCAAACTTTAACAAGGTGGTAGAATTCAAGGTCTTAGGGCTGGTAACTGGCCCCAGAGCTAGAATAATGAGGGTTTAATACCAAAAGGAAAAATGTGGGTTTAGCCAATTCAGACAAATATCAAATTTTATTCTTGTGCTACTAAATACTCTCCTGTCTGTTTTAAAAATATGAGTCCAAGACTTTAGTGTTTTCCGTCATCCCTACGGTTGACAGAATCTCCTGAATTCCGATTGGAATTCTTGGCCCCGTTTGGGACAGGATTTGGTACAAAATTTTGTCCCAATTTATTATTTGGTTTGGCATTTGGGACCCAATTTTATCTTGATTCACTGTTTGTGCTGAGATTTGGAAGTTTGAAAGTCCTAAAATCTAGGTTTTCAAAAGCGTGTGACAAGTCGGTTTGATGAATCACAGAAGTCTGACATGCCAGTAATGTGTGATAAATAAAAGATATATACATACAGGTCATAGGCATATGACATGTCGTTTATAACAGAATTTGCAGCATAAGAAAACAAACTCATGCCATCCAGGACAATTCGGGATCCCAATCTAGATTCGTGATTTTAATCGGGATGGGATAAGGACACTTTTTTCGGTCCCGATTTACTGTTCAGGGCAGGATTCAGGACACATTTTTTGTCTTGATTGATAATCGAGGCAGGATCAGGATTAGCAAATCCTGGCCTGTCCCGTCTTGTCTCGTTGCCAACTCTAGGCATCCCTCATGCCTTCCTTTTAAGATTTAATTTGCTTGCTATGTTTCCTAATGATGCTTTTGTCTTTTTCCTCTTATAATTTATTTTTGACAGGTATGGGTTTTGGATGCTACTCCTGGAAAAGTCAGAGCTGGTGGACATGGAGAGGATCATCCTGCTGAACTAATTTATTTTCTTAGTAAACTGCCAAAGGAGGTGAGCTTTTATTTCTTGTTGTACCATGGTAAGTCATGATTTGCTTAAAAATGATAAGAGCTTTGATTCCATGTTGTACAATGGGAAGTTGTTGTTTGCTTAAAAAATGATAAACTAACATGTACACGTTAAAAATATGATTCAAGTCCTAACATGCTCCCTTGTGTGCAGGCATGTGGGTCAAACATTATCAAAGCCAGAAACTTAACCACACAGCTAATAAACTTATTATGACGTAGTTAAAATGATAGTGGATCTAACTACCAGATTGCATGGTTTCTCTGATAGCGGATAACACGTATTTAAGTTCTAGCACCTCTTTACTCAACCATGTTGATTTTGGGTTCTAGATTATTTGGCATAATTCATGGTGTACACTATTATGTGATTTCTTAAATTATACTGGATTAAAATTGGTGAGGATTTTGATGTATTTCTATCTGTTTCCACTCAAAGGGATCTGTTCATTAGCTTGCATGTTAGGAGGAGGCCTTGGATTATATTGGCTCAAAATAATTTAGTTATGAACTGGGTTATTTTAATGATGAGATGATAAATTCATTTGGTAAATGCGCGTCTATCAATGATGTACAATTTTCTGATATTTTAAAAAAATGAAAACAGAAAGAGAACTAATAATCTAAATTAATTGTCATATTTCATGACTACAGTAATTTATCCTTGCTATAAATTTTCTGTTTCAGTAATTTATGGTAATTTGAGCTTCTCCTATTGGTATCTCATTCAGGCATGGCATAATTGATGTTAACATTATGGAGATATTTGAAATTTAAGTTTTACATATTCTTTAATGACTTAATTTTAGTTCACATAATCACATTCTTTTAAGAAAGCATCTTTGGTCAGACCTCATAATCCTTGCTGTAATGCCTTTGAATGCTCTGTCTTCTATCTCTATCCCTCTGTTCCCCTCTCTCTTAATATACCTATAGAAAGATACATGTGTATTACATGTAAAGTGACCATGTGGTTAAAAGGTGATTATGGTGTGTAAACATGAAGATGGTGCGAATCAGAGGTAGTTCCTAAGATATGACTGACCTAACGTAGGATACATAATCTAGAAATGTATTGTGTTTTAATGTACACTGACAGTATAGATGTTCATCTAGTGCTTTCGGTTTTATCAAATTGTTGAAATAATTTTTTCCCTTATATTTCATGTTTCCTGTCATACTTTCGGCCATGATTGTAAGTATATTATGATCTTCCATTAAGACAGGTCATCTCAAAGCAGGAGGTTGTGAATGCTCTCATTCAACAAGGCTTTTCCAAAGACGTGGCACAGGTATATTTCCAATGCTAATACTGATCTTAAATTATTATATAATTGTAATCAAAATTTGTAGAATTGAGGACCACTACGTGAATTTGCCAGGTCACAAAAGAATATTTCCTTTTCCATAGACTTTTGTCGTAGTTGGTTATCACCAGAGGCCAGACTCCTGTAAAGACCACTCTGCACTCCAGCCTCTTTCAGAAAGGGTTATATGCTTAGCAACCATATCTGAAATAACTTCACTTTAATTTCTCTTTTCAGTTAACTTACCTTCTTGGTTTGTTAGCTCTCACTGGAAATCCCATTGTCAGAGATTGTCCGTATATATCTTCTTGGATTGCTTCATTCTTCCTTGTCTGTTCTCCTAAGTCTTAACCTTCTCTTATTCTATGGATTACAATCTATGTTGTTTACTCAAGAACCCCTCAAGACAATTGTAGAGATATTGTGTTTGCAATCTTATATTTCATTTTTTTGGTTTGTGTCCAGTGGGTGGTAACCAACCTTAAACCGGCAGCATCTCTTGGTTCATCGTCATCAAGTTTCTCATGGGTATTTGATCTTGAGGGAATTGCTGAAATGTACCAGTCCTACGAAGAAACAAATTTATGGTTTGTGCCATTTTGACTTCAATATTGTCATCATAGATGGGATGCGTGTTAGGAGTGTTTTCGATCCAAATAATGCCCTTATATTTGCTTTCCTTTAGATCAAGTCATAGCAGTATACATTATTGTTTTCAAAAGTGGCTTCCCACAAGCTTTCTAATTTGACCAATAATGTAGGAAACTCGTGGAAAACTTGCCTCGAGGTGTGCATGTAAATTTTTTGAAAGCAGAGAGAAGTTTGCACAGATGGACCCTCGAAGATATCCAGAGAATCCATGCTGCTGAGGAGCCGGCTGTTGATGGGGAGGTGGAGTTGAAATGCATGTCTTAGAAGATGCTGGTCATTGGGTATGTTCTCTTCACGCACTTGTTTTCTCAATTTTCTCAAGTTTCGAGTAGTTATTGAAAGCATAAATAGTGATGTTTTACTGCATGTTTCTGCAGGTACATGCCGATAACCCTGATGGGTTGTTCAGGATTCTTACATCGTCTTTCGAGGGATTCTAATCCCCATAGGAATTCATTTGCAGTCCCACTTGAGTTGGCTTCCAGCTAAGTAACGCAAATCGTTACATTGTCCTATATTTATATTGTAACATGGTGTGTAGAATTTTTATTTTTTCCATTTTAGTTGTCAAATTTTGGTCAGAATTACTCTTAATATTAAATATCCATGTTTTCTCGCCCCTCAACCCTTTTCAATACCTTCCATTTTGATTTGGTTATAGTTGATTATATGTTGTTCAAATGAAGTAATTTTTTTTCATACAAGTCCATGTTATATATAATATTCTATTTGATCATATACTTGCATGGTGCCAAATCTGAATTTTGCAACTGTGTTAGTGCCAATGTCTACACTTGAGACTTGTTGATGGAACACAAACATGTTAAGACATACAACTCTTTGGTGAACAATTATCTCAATATATATGAATTTTAGTATCTATAAAATCTTAAATGTAAACAACTCTCTGTGTATATATATATATGTGTATATATATATTATCATTATACATACAATCCCACTGCAATTTGCTACACAACTGACCCACAAGTTACGACTAGCAGCATCCCAAAGAGAAGCTCTCTGCTCTGGGGTCCCTCACACGATTGCCTACACAATTTTACTAATCAGCCGCCCCAAAACCCAACCATAAGTACTCCCTCGTCCTCTTTTGTTTCAACGAGGAGACAAAAGTTTTGCGACAAAAGCTTGTCTAGGTGACAACAACAGCAAGAGATGTAGATAAATGCAGGCAAGACTCGTGCCCTTGCCTAGAGGAAGGCAAAGAAGATGTGTTCAAAGATTCATCTGAAGACTTGCTCTTCTCAAAAGACTTGGACCATTTCATTTCCATGAAGCTTCTCTTTCTCCATGGTCCCATGTAGATTTTCTTCTCCTTCATCGACTGCTTGGCCGCATTGCACAGTACGCGAACGATGGCGTTTAGGTATTCCGGTTTACCGATGTAGAATTCAGGTAACTGGGACACGAGTTTTCGGTACTCGTGGCATGCTTTTGCCATCTCAAATTGATCTCTGAATTCAAGTTCAATGAGGAACGGTACCTGCTTCTTGCGTCCGGGCGTTACCGCCATTAGTTCAACGTACTCATGTGTCCCTATAGATTCAAGAGCAAGGCAAGCAAAGCAAATAAGACGGGTAACATTTGGAGGGGCCAAAATATAGAAACAGTAAGTTTAGGATGTCAAACAAGATTTGCATATAATTGGCTAGAACTCTGTAGAAATCATTATTTTTCTAAAATATTTTTGTAAGGAACCATCAAGGCCTGAGGCCTCAACATAATTCAGCTGCTGAAAATAACGATATCATCACGAAGAAATAATATAACCAAAATTGCGAGTAGCAAATGCTATGTATCTTCATATGGCAAATAATGTGACACTATCAGAACGTGCCATTGAACAAGAAATACTTGGCACTAGAACATGGCACTTCATGGTAGTAACAGGTCATTCGTCATTTGTTCAGAAACAGAACAAATTTTGTATTCAAACTCTCGTAAGCGAATGAAAATTATTTACCTCCAGGAATTTGCTTAGTGTGTTTCCATTTGGATGTACAGAGAGTGGCATTGAGGCCTTTGTCGCGAAGCCTATCGACTAGAATTCTTCTTAGACAGTATGTACATAAGCCATTGGAACTTGGCTTGGGGCAGCTGCAAAATTCTGTCTCTCTCACAACATCTATAATTTTTTTCACTTCTTGCCTTAACTTTTGGCCCGTTAAGCTTTGCCTCTCCATAATTTCCTGAAAAATATCACACCCATTTATTTCTAGCTTCAAAGTTAAGTGAATTTCTTTCTAAAATTTTTTACTATTTTTTTCTTTATAATTGAAGTTTGTTTTTTTTCAATTTTTATTGAATTTTGATTGAACCTTAAGCTGAATTTCACGTTGATTTTTGAGAAAAATGTGATAGATAGTCATAGAATAAGAATATACAAGTCATTAAATCTTAATTAGATATCACTATAAATACAAAATAAAAATTTAAGAAAAAAATAAGCACAACATAGCTCCACATTAAATTCTATTTCTTAACACCAGAAAAAATTGGCAAGTGGTTAGTACATTTAATAAAATAGTCAAATAGTCCAAAATATCTATTAGTCAATAGTCATGCAATATCTGAATGAGAGGCTCAAAATCCATATTGTGGACTCTGCTTTTTTGACCTCATGTGTCGAATAACCAAAATCAATTTTTTCTGTCATATTCTAACGAACATTATAATATCTAGATCTGTTGACAAATAAGCTTGTCCTATGGATATTATAGACCATAAATTTATCGCCTGAGATGACTTATAACCAATAATTCATTATCTAAGAGATTTTTTTATTTTAATACTCTATCCAAAATTTATCAGTATTTATCAAATTTATTCCTATCTAACCGAACGTTATTTTGATATTTTATTTAGTTAAGCCAAAAAAAAAAACCTAAATATATCAGGTTTAGGAAGGCAAAAAAAAAAAAAAAAAAATGAAAACACAACATATTAGATCCTGGATTTCATTATTGAACCACCAATAAATAAATGTACAGACCAAAAAAATTTCATTACTACAAATAAACTTTTAAAAGGATATATTGTTATAAAGTAGTAATGTACTGATTAAATTTATATTTTATAAAATGCGGACATTGATTTACGGATATAGATGTATTATAATATATTTATAGAAAAACCATAGGTTCATGTGCTACACTATTTAAGGAAATAAAATCTAATTATTATCCGAAATGCATCATGACATATTTGGCATTTTAACATGCAAGTAAATATTAGAGACAGGACCTATAATTTTTTGGGTCCCAAAACAAAACAAACATTATAGTAAAATTTATGGTTTCCTTCTCTCCCATAGAGTTTCTAATTTCTAAACTCTTTCCCCATTTCGCTTTTACGGCAACCGAATTCCAAACCTATATATATATAATAAAAATAAATATATTTCTTGGAATTTAGTCAAACTAAATTATGTAAAAAATAAATAAATAAGATATCTTAAAACAGTTTTTGTCTTGCCTACAGTTTAACAAGAATTAGAGAAGTTTAAACAATTGAAACAATTAATCAAGCCAAAATCTTCCCTTATCAAGGATTTGGAATGATAAATAAATTTAACTCCTAAAGGTTATCAAGAAGTCAATTAATTGCACAACCCTTTTCTCTGACGTATCATATAATTGTAGAAATTATGAGGAGAAGTTAAATGTTTTTTTCTTTTTAAATCACGTCGAAAATGATCTTCAAGAGGCAAATGAATTTTAACCGAAGCTATCTTTCTATTTTCTTTGCAACATGATGAAGAAATATTATGCAAAATAAATAAAATAAAGGTTATGTGGGAAAAAAAAAAAAAGAAAACCTGGAGCAGGGCTTCTTGTGCTTCCCAGAATAAAATTCTCTCGTTAGGATACCCATGCAAATCACTATTGCTACTATTTTCAGAGCCATAATCATCGCCAGAATCTTCATCAGAATGAATATTTTCATCAAAATCTTCAACAAACACTGAAACCTTCTCTTCAAGGCTGTCCATGCAATGATGTTTTTTTTGCTCGTTATTCTCGTTTCCATGAGCCCTTTCTTCAAGAATTAATTTACCCATCTTTTTTTTTCCCCTTGGAAATTTGATCTTTTTTCCTTTTAAGAAAGATATAAAGAAAAAAATCGATCAAATAAATAGAGGCAAGAATTGATGAGGAAAGAGAGATAGCTAAATGAAAAACATGAGAAAAATATATATAATAAATTAAATAGAGGATATTTCTAGTTGTGAGCAAATTAAGGACGGGCTCTTTGCAAGAAAAATGGGCACGAGAGAAGATAGTTTTTTTGCATTATAAATAGAGTTTTATAATTGAGAAAATCTTGGGTATAACGAGTGTACGTGCAACCGACTCGTGAAAAAGTCTCAGGTGAACCGTTCTCACTATATCAATGAAATAATATCACTTGGTTTCATGCATGCACAATATATTTGTGGTGATTTTATTTTTAGAGATAAGAGTAAACATGATATTAGTATTACATGATTGGATAAATCACTTTGTGACGCAATCAGAATAGCTTCGTTTAGAATTTTCTGAATTATATATGAATTAGTAATGATTAATTACAAGGGTTAATGTATAGTAATCCTTTAGCTATAATGCAATACTAAAATATAAATATAAATTATTGTATAATCTCAAGCTTTATGTTACAATAATCTCAAGCTTTTTGTTTTTGAATGTGCGCGGACGTCTTAAGCATTTCCTTAATACTGGCGTCAAATCTTTAGGGCCTGTTTTAGATTACGGTAGCTGATAAAATAAATTATTTTTGCTATGTAAATAAAATAAACTATTAATTGAAAAAACAGTTTTGAGTTTGATAAATTATACTGTTGTGGTTGTTATGAGTTCATGCATTTAGTAAATTTTATTATGAAATTGCTATTTTATTATATAATGACTAAAATAAACGTAAGTTTAAATTTCTTTCATTTATATATTACGGTTTATGAAAAAAATAAGATATAATTATTATTTTGTTAAAATATTAAGGTTAATAAGAACTTGAAAAATGTATAATAACTTATTTAATAAGCTAATTATAAAAAGTAATTCTTTATATGTTTTTAAAAGTTACTATCCAAATGAAGAAATTTAGCAAATAATTTTTAGAAAATTTATTAAATATTATTTCTATCAAAACTTATAAAATAAGAAGCTAATAAAATTTTAACTGCAATCTCAAATCAAATCTTAATAAATGATTTGGTGGGTTCTAATTACTGGATTTTTTGGCAATTAAGCAGAAAACCAAAATTCATTTGACTCGGAAGTTGTGCGAGTCAAATTCCTAGTTTTTTTTTTTTTAATACTGATTACACATCAGACTACTGATATTATATCAGATATTTATAACTACTATTACATTAGATAATTACACTAATATTTACAATTAGACATATAGCTGAGATTACAATATTACATTAAATTCTATTAATTACTTGCCTAGACAAATAACCCTCACACGGGAGGGATGTCTCTGCTCCACTTGCATTTTGTAAGAGAGAAAAACTTATAAATTAACTCAACATAATCATGCTTAATTATGAGAGGTCGAGTTTATGGAGACTCGAACTAGTGCCCTTACAGTTGTGAAGACAGTGGTTCATCACTGAGCCAAATGCCCACATAACTGAGTCAAATTCCTAGTTAATGTTGGGTTGCTGAGCCCACTTTCAG